>VNJN01009800.1:0-18972 GCA_008042485.1 Drosophila mayri | reverse complement strand
ATTATTAACGGAAAGTACGCAGGTGAAAATGTATGTATTCCTCGAATACCAATGATTCCGACAGATCTTCCGTTTGATTTCAAACGATTGCAAGGCCAATCGCTTAGTGTTTGCGGGATAAATTTTGAAAATCACTGTTTTTCACATGGGCAGTTATACGTTGCGGGTTCACGAGTTGGGAAACCATCCGCTTTGTTTGTGTTAACGTCAGACCAAAAAACAAAAAATGTGGTTTACCAAAGAGCACTACAATGAAACGGATAATTTGCGGACACGTATAACGCTTCCATTCAGTATTTACTTTGGATTTGTAGAGACGTCAAACAGAAACTTTCATTTACTTAGGGAAGTTCAACTATAACTATTTTAGTAGGTAATCGAAATGAATTTATTACTGTTGTGAAATGAAATAAATATTTTCCTTTTCAAATATAAAAAAAAACATTTTTTTTTGTATCTTTTAATCACCAAACGAAATGTTACATAAAACGAATCTGGTGGCGAAACGGAGTTTGCCGGGTCTGCTAGTTAACTATAAAACAAACAAAAGATAATGATAAGAATGAAGATTATTGATATATTATTATTATTACATAGTAGACTAAGATTACAAAACTTAAATCTACTACAGAAGCCATGGCGTCTGGGGCCTTCGGCTGTATTATTTTCAGTTTGTTTTTACTTTGTTTACATACTATTTAATAGGATTGAATGTAATTATTTGTATTAATCTAATTTTTAGATCTGATAATATATATTAAAATGTTTAATAAGTTTTAAAATATTACTTTTATTTTATGGTGTTGGATGAGATATTGCAGATATAGGCGTATTCTGAGTGAAGAAGGGAAGTATATTTTAGATTATGATAGGACATCATATTAGAAGGTGAGAGGGAGTTTATTATTGATATAAAAACATGTAAACAAAACATATTTGGTTGAAAATCTTCCTTATCCATTACTACAATAATTACTGCCATGGCAATAGTTGTTTTTATTTTCTTGTTCATTTTTTATTGACATTTTTATAATGTTGCCAAAAATGCCAAACAGATCATAAAATCAGCGGTCACTCTTGAAAAGAGTTCCTACTATCTGTTTGGCATTTTTCTATATTCTATATTTGTTTTCGTGTCAGGTTAACGGCCTTTAAAACGTCCGCTGACGAACAACCGTTTTCAACTATTTGCCTCTCGCTCTCTCTCACTGCTTAAAGGCGGTTTCTTACTGTCTGGATACTATGCTTAAATATTGAATTCGTGCGATTCTTTAGAGTGGTTTTTGGTTGGGGTATTCTTTAAGGCTCCTCTAACAATGCACTGCAGTAATTGCAGCATCCCCCGAATTTATCTTTGTGCCACAGACTTACTGCAACTGGTGGCAAGTGTGGAGCACAAAGCAAATAAACCGAATTATGGGATGCAGATGGACGCAGTCAGACAAATTCGATTTTATCCACCGCTGTCCTTAGCATCATATTTATGTGGATTAATTAAAAAAATTAAGGATAACACAACGTTTTCCATTAATTTTTAAGCATATTGAGCCAGGAGCATTATAGGCTATTATTCTTATATTTTTCTCGTTGGATAGCAAACGCCTCGTCGGAATCTTACTACAAACTCATTAAATTGTTAGCATAAATTTAAAAAAAATTATTGGAAAGCAAATATATCTCTCCAGCCGAAATAATTGGCATGTGCCGTATCATTTTTCTACTGTTGCTGTCATGCTAAAAAACGCACTCTTCTGCTTTTTGGACCATTACTTCAAAACGGGGTGGGAGGGGGTAGATAGGAACATTTCATTTAAAGCAGAATTCTTTTATCTTTTATTCTGTATACTTGGTTTCGTTGTATTATGCTTCCCCACTATCCTGCGACGGTCGAAACTCGCATTTTCGGAGCGTCGCACAGTGGCCGATTTGGCTTTCTAGCTTAAGATTAAGCAAATTTTCAACCGTTAAAATTGATCAAAATTTTGATCCCTACCGGTAGCCAATAGAACATTTATCGAAAAAATAATATCAAAACCGATAAATTCGATTAAATCAATCAGCTGTTAGCTCTCAAAGACAACATTTGGTTGCACAACACTTTTTCTCGGTGATAGCTTAATCTAAACACACTTTTTAAGATTTGGTGCAATTGGTTTCAATCTACCTGTTTGGAGCTCAAGGTATGTATAAAAAAAATTATATGTTTTGTGACCTGTGAATACATGTTTTATTCGTAATTTGTGTTTAAAACCGTCAATGTTTGTAGTACCCTCTTTGTAAGCAAATTTCAGCTTCTGTAGACTAAAACTTAGTGAGGCCCGTCTTGGCCGTTAAAAAATTAATATCTGTATTAAACTATGGTTCGTCTAGTATGTGAATTGTCCAAGATCAGCTGCCTTTGGCTGCCCCTGCTAAATTGCGGACTATTTTCAGCAGCCATGTCGGTCTGCGAACAAGCACTTTTTGCATTATGGCTTGGGGAGACGGACGCTATGAAGAAGAAGTCCGCACTGGTGCAGTACATTTTTGAAAATTTCCTGAGAGGTCTGCATTTTCTGATGAGGAGGTCAAATGTATTATTGAGAAAATCAATAATTTTTATAAAAGGCTTGGTAAAAGATGGAGGCAATGCAACCGGGATAAGAAGCGATTTGAGTGCAAGAACGCGGATTGGTTAACCGACCATTTGGTTCTTGTGAGTGAAGTCAAAAAATTAAATTCAACCCGACAAAAGAAGAATTTCACTGACTGCCACGAAAATCACCAATTATCAAGAGTTTCGCATCTGGTAGAAGCCAACTCTTGTGAAGAGCTTATGAAAGTAACAAGTGTAAGCCTTTACAAATCTGGCAAACGCAGTGCATCTAGTAATGTTTCAATGGTAGCCACAGATCAAGACGACGCTTGTACAAATATTAAAAGGAGTCTGAATGTTCCTGAACGGAAGCCGATAAAATATACACCAGAGGAGGCTTTGGCACTGTTCATTGATGGCGACTACACCAAAAAATCATATAAACTTTTGCAAGCTGGTGCCAAGGGTCGCAATGCTAATATCTTCCCAACATATGATGTTTTGCTATCTGCAAAGAAGATGTGCTATCCGGATTCTATTAGAACGACCGAGTGTTATGCAGAAGTGCCATTCCAAGATATGCTAGACCATACAATAACTCGGATTGTAGAGGCCCATCCAGATGCGTTTAGTCAAGTCTTATTGGATCATGACAAGTATACAAATTTGACGCTTTTGTCCAAATGGGGTTGCGATGGCAGTTCTGGACACGCAACTTATCGGCAAAGTTTCATCGATCCACAACTTAAAATGGCAGATGAACATGTGTTTTTTATTTGTATTGTGCCTTTACAAGTGAAAATGGAAAATGACATTCTTTGGCAAAATCCTCGCCCATCTTCGACCCGCTATTGTAGACCACTAAAAATAATGTTTGCAAAAGAGTCTACTGATTTGGTAAGAGCCGAGATAGACAATATTCAGCAGCATATTTTTCATGTTGTGCCTACCAGATTGAGCAGATTTCAAGTTGATCACAAGCTGGAGCTTACGATGATCGATGGTAAAGTGTTTAGCGTAATTGCTGATTCATCTTCACAAACCTGCGGCATTTGTAAGGCTACGCCCAAAATTATGAATGACCTAGATTCCATTGCCAATTTGCCAAGACGCAATGACTTACTTAAATTTGGACTATCTTCTTTACATAGTTGGATTCGCTGTTTTGAATGTGTGTTACACATTGGATATCGGCTACCAATTAAAAAGTGGCAAGTACGCAACTCAGATAAAGCCATTGTCCTTCAACGAAAAGAAGTCATTCAAGATAGGTTTAGGATTGAAATGGCATTATTGGTAGATATTCCAATGCAAGGTTCTGGCAACACAAATAGTGGAAATACGGCTCGACGGTTTTTTGAAAATTAGATTTTGTCTGCACAAATAACCGGTGTAAACCAAGAACTTATCAGAAGATTTGGATTGATTTTGCGGTGTATGGCTTCTGGCTATACCATAAATGTTCCAAGATTTCATGAGTACGCTTTCGAAACAGCACGAATTTTTGTAGCACAATATCCTTTGTTTTACATGCCATTTTCAGTGCACAAAATATTGCTTCACGGGGCGGATATTATTGAAAATGTACCACTTCCAATCGGAATGATGTCAGAAGAAGCTTTAGAAGCCCGAAACAAAGACTTAAGAAATTAAATCATACTCGCAAAAACTCGCGGTCTAATACAATGGAGGATCTTTTGCACACACTTTTAACATCATCCGATCCACTGATCACAAGTTTTTGCAAAAATTCTTCGAATAAATCTTGCAATTAAGTTTTTTTTTATATTGAGGGGCAAAATTTGCTTCTTGATTATGATAAAAATCAAGAAGATTCAGATTCTGAGTAAGAAAGTAAAAAATGTATATATATTTTTTGTGTGTATCACATCTAAAAGCAAAAAAAAATTTTAGTTAAAAACGTGAAATAAAAAAAAAATAAAAAAAAATAACAATTAAAAAAAATGTTTTTTTTATTGCATTTTATTCTTTTTTGGGTTAATATTTCATAAAAATTACCAAAATTGTGAAATCATTGTTAATATTCTTGTAATTCCTCATCTTAAGCTAGATTGGTCAAATCGGCCACTGTGCGTCGTATCCTTATGATACAGAGTGTATGTATGTAAAACTCATTTCTATGACTAGTATAAAGGCTTTGGGATGCCCAAGAAGCCGTCGCAGACAAGCCCAAATCAAATCGACTTTCGGGGTCAACAATAAAATTAAAATAAACAAGAAAGGAAGCTAAATTCGGCTCACCGAAGTTTATATACCCTTGCAGAATTAAAAAAAAATGAATACCGAAATTCTGTAATAATTATTAGTTGCCAAATCCCAAACTTGATTATAATTGTTTGATAATCGGCTAAATTATCATTTTTTTTATTTTCCTGATACTTCCAATGGCAGCTAAAGGATATACATATGTAGCCGGTTTTAATGAAATGAATGAATGAAATTCTGAAATAATATAAGATGGCTAAATTTCAAGTTCGGTGAAAATATCTTGAAAACTGACAAAGTTATGGATTTTTCTTTTATTTTCCTGATTGTTCCTATGGAAGCTATAGGATATAGTCGACCGATTTACATTCAGGAATTCAGGAATAAAATAAAACGGCTAAATCTCAACTTTTATGAAAATATGTTGAAAACTGACAAAGTTAAAATCTTTTTCTACAAATTTCTTGATTTTTCCTGTGGCAGCTATATGATATAGTCTCCCGATCCGGCCCGTTCCGACATATGTACGAGTGAGAGTATATAGAAGACTAACTGCAAAGTTTCATTTAGATAGCTCTAAAACTGAGGGACTAGTTTGCGTAGAAACGGACAGACGTACAGAAGGACAGACGGAGAGACGGACATGGCTAGATCGACTCGGCTGTTGATCCTGATCAAGAATATATATACTTTATAGGATCGGAGATGTCTCCTTCACTGCGTTACAAACTTCTGACTAAAATTATAATACCCTGCAAGGGTATAACAAGAAAGGAAGCTATCTTCCGTTAAACGAAGTATATACTCTTGCTGTTTGCAATTGGAGGATTAAGAATCAATCCATTTTGTAAAATAAAAATAAAAATTACCAGGAGACATATAAAACATTTATACATATAATATATTAAATATAATATAATACTTCAGTTTTAAACTAAATTCAACTATATTCTAAAATAAAAAATGAAAATCTAATTAAATATAAATTATAATATTTATTTTGAAAAAAAAAACAAAATAATTCCTACTTTCATTACACAACATATACATATTATTTTGCATACATATTAAAACATTTATACTTGTATTTATTAATATGTGAAATATAATAAAATACTTCAATTTTAAACTAAATTCAACCTTTTTATAATAGGGTCGAAAGTGACTCCCTCGCTGCGTTGTAATCTTCTGACTAAAAGTATTAAAATCGTTCGATACCGTCGATTAACCAGCGGATGTTCTATTTGTAATACTCAAGTTGCTGACGGATTTAAAAATGTATGTTCTATTGAATGATCGATTAGGATAATTACCTCATAGTAAGCAAGAAATCCTGCAGCTTTGGTAAATTCGCCAGCCTGGCCGGGTCCTGGGGCTTTGGCATTTAGTCCATTGTTACTGGCATTCTCTAGAGTAAAAGATTGCCCGTAAAGAGGCATACCCATAACAATTTTTCTTGAGGGGGCTCCCTTTTCGATCCAATAGTTTAAGGAGAAGTTCTGTAGGATATTAAAATATATATATTTACGTTAAATATATGAATTATATAGGTTAGGTTAGTCCGGGCGGCCCTCATGGGGGTCACGCATAGGCAAGTATGGCTCTTAGTTGCCCAGGGGACTTTTCCTTGAATGGACTATATGAATGAGCTATATAAGTCCAACAAAATACTAACCGCATTAAAGTAATCAAAATCATCGTCTGGATGATGATAAAGAGGTGCCACATGTCCAGTTTTCTTATCCCATTGGCCATGAAAATCATATGTCATTACTGCGATCCAATCAAAGTAACCAGACAGTTCAGGTACGTTGTATCCAGTATCAATAATTTTCTTGCTAGGCGAGACCGCCGTAGATAACAGAAGTCCACGTGGGCGAAATGCTAGGGAAAGCTCCCGAACCCACGCGGTGAATCCATCCTTTTCCTCAGCAAATCCTTTGTTGCATTCTGTTTGCCAACATACCGGGTATTCCCAGTCTAAGTCAAGTCCCTCGAAGCCGTACTTGTCGATAAATTCTAGAGCATGGCTAATAAATCGAGCCCGTGCCATCGGGTTCCGCACTAGACGGCTGTATTTGTCGCCCTGGGAATCATTCCAGCCGCCGAGTGCCAGGCTCACCTTAATACCTTTTTTCTTTAGCCCGGTAACCTTCGTATAAAAGTTGTTATCAATATCCGCCCACGAATCATGAGTTCGCAGAATGAGCTCTGAGTAGTCCAATACCGCAAACCCGTACACCACGTGCGTGCATAGGTCTGTGTTAATGTCATCTGGCGTATAGCGACCTAGACCCTTGCGGTACCAGGCCCAGTTGGTGAAATAGCATACTACCTTGTAGTATCCATCTAGCGGCTTTAGCACTGGCTTATCGGTGGGGTAGGTTGGACGCTGAGTAGTGGTCGGCTTTTGGGTGCTAGGAGCTGGCTTTGCTAGCTCTTGAGGCTTCGTATTGTCTCCACCCATGCTGCTAGTGGAATCCTGTTTACACTTGGCTGCTGCTGGCCAATCGCAGTTCCCGATTTCAGCGTTGTAGTGCAGCCCCGGTGGACAGTCTCCCGCTTGTAGACGGTTCCACAAACAGAATAGATACTTGGAACAGTCGCCAGGATAAGCGACACGCGCCTCTCCGTTGCATGGATCCTCCTCGCTAGATCTAGTGGCCTGAATAATCCTTAAGTATTTCTTACTTGTCACGCACCGCACGTTTTTAGGCCAGTCACAGGTTTTACGGATAGCATCCCAGTGCAAATCACCGCCGCATTCGCTTGGCGCTAAGACTCCATTGACGCAGATATAGTACTTAGCGCAGTTCCTGTGAGTATAGTATTCTCCTTCATTGCACTTTGTTGATAGGGAAGGCCGTGGCCGGCAAGTTGTACGGTTTGGCCGCTTAGTCGGAAAACCATTTGAAACTTGTACTTGTGGCGTGGGTTTTGTAGGTTTTTTGTTAGGCTTTGGGGACTTGTTTGGTTTTTTGGAAGTTTGGTTGGGGCGGACTGTACTTGTTTCATGATCCTGAGCTGATAAGCATTTTGTGGAAGAAGGCCAGTCGCAGCCCTTGGCCTCATTGTTCCAGTACAGTCCTGCAGGACAAAATTGTTGACGCATCTCTCCTTTAATAATGCATTGGTAGTAGACGTGGCAATTCTTTAAATCCGGATAAAACTCGCCAGGGTTGCAGTATGAAGCTTGTACAGCCGGAGAGGTATTTGATTGCCCGGGTATCGTAATGTCTACCGGTTTTGCGGTTGTCCTCGTTGGTCTACTTGCCATTGTGGAGCTCCACCAGTTGCTGCTCGAGCTTTCAGTAGTGGTACTCGTTGGTTTTTTAGTTGTACTTGTATGAGTTGTCGGTTTTTTTGTTGTTAGAGTAGTGGGGACATGGCTAGTCTCCCAGTTTGGCCAGAATGTTGTGTGCTCATGATTTTGCTCAGATCCCACAGAGCCATCGCTACTAATGGTGGTCATTTGTGGAGGCAATGGGGTGCTCACTGGAGGTGGACGCGTACAGTTCTGTCGGGTGGGGGACTCAGAGGGTAATCGTCCAAGTCCCCGGTTTATGGCCTTCAACAGTGGATAGGTCTCACTACAGCAGTGGTTACGAAAATCATCAAGGTCAATGGTCCATGCTGCTACTCCGGCGAAATCGTTTTTGGCTGCATACCGAGCCTTGGCCTCAACACTAGATGAGTCTTCGTAACCCACCCACTGATCGTTAAGCATAGCATACGGACCAGATATCTTGTTGACATCCCGACCACTTAGCCATTTTAATGATGTCACACGTTTGCAAATCTCATAGTATGAAAGCATTCCCGGTTGCTTAGTCGACTCCCCGGCTTCTCCTGGACCTGTAGCTGGTACTCCTTCGCCAACCAATTTATTTTGACTTTGTTTTAGTGTAAAGCTTTGACCATAAAAAGGAATACTTAAAACTAGCTTTTCTCTCACTGCACCCATTTTCACCAGCAGCTGCATGGTGTAATCTGTGTTGTACTGCGGATATTTTTCTGACGAATTACCGTAAAGCGGACTAACGTGCCCTGTCTGTCGCTCCCAAGCTCCATGGTAGTCGTATGTCATAACTGTCATGTAATCTACTATTTCCGAAAGGGCTGGAAGTTCATAGGCCTCAGTTATGATCTCTTTGTAGCCGGATATGGCTATTCCCAACTGAAGTTTTGGATTAGTCCTCTGAAATTCTATACGCAAATCGCGAAGCAACTTTGTTAAGTTAGGCTTGTCGCTAGTGGGTCCTTTGGAACAGTCACTTTGCCAGCATTTTGGATAATTCCAGTCCATATGTAGACCACTAAATCCGTGACGCCTAAGAAAGCTGACCGCACTGGAAGCAAATACACGCCGTTTGATTTCATCACTGGCCAGACGAGAGTACTTATCGCCACTAGAGTCCGTCCAACCTCCCAATCCAATTAACACGGGTACTCCAAGCGAAATTACTCGGCGATAGTATTGGTTTTCCAAATCTACCCAGGGATCAAAATCGCGAATGATAAGATAATCGGGGTCCAAAGATGCGAACGAGTAGATGATGGCCGAACAAAGCATAGGGTCGATGAGCTCTGGTACAAAATGACCATCGCCCTTTCTGTAAAATGCCCAGTTGGACATATAGCAAAGCACTTTGGGAGACACGTTGATTTGTTGTTTCTTTATCTGCGCCAGAGCTCCATATGCGGATTCGGAGCTTACCACTCCCAATTGTACCGCGCCGTAGGACAGTTGTTCCTTATATCGATCTAGTTCATCGATATGTTCTAGCTGTTCAATATCCATTGCCTTTAAAAGCTGCTGATATGGAGAACCTATTCGGTAAGGCTGTGGATGATATTCATCCGATGCTCCGAGAGCAATAAAAGCCGCATATTTATCTGAAACTGTCCACGCATCCGGTTCTACGAGTTTCTCTGGCTTAACTTCTGTACCCACATCAATATCTCCGACATTGCTTTCCAAGTCTTCGTTATCATCTAAATTTGGCACAGCCTCTATGGAATCGCGAACAAATGATCGCCGACTTAAGTGTCCTCTTAACTCCGCAACAGTCCTTTCATTTAGCGTGGGAACACTTTCTACGGCTGAGCGTAGCGGCAAGAATGTATCGCCGAATGTGGAATGAAACCGACTTAAGGCTCCCACATCATCTTCTAAAGGGATACTTTCAACAGCAGAGCGAACGAAGGCCGGTTTGTAACTTGGGGACAAATGAATCTCTGGCGCATCAATACGAATGTGTCCGATGACTGCTGATGCATAGAGAATCATCCCGAGAGTCTGTTAAAAAATGTTTTGTTTTTAATTAGATAGAAAAAAAAATATACCTGTAAAGTCGTATATGTTACACAGCTAACTTACCAGCAGTCTACATAGCGTAGCAAACGTACCCATATTTCGTGCAAGTTTCCAACTTCTGAAAAGAAAATAAAATCAAGCAATTGTTATGATTTTTCAGATGCAATTAACGCATACTAGTTCCTCAGTTTCGAAGCTATCTGAATGAACCTTTGCACTTGGTCTAAGAAACTAGTAAAAAACTAAACTAACTAACTAAATTCTAATTTTGTATATATACATTTCATAATAGTTCAAACCGAGCATTTAGGTATACTTATTAAAACTCAGTTTCTTTTTATACCCTTGTAGGGTTAGAAGTTTGTAACGGAGTTAAAGAGTCAAGTACGACCCTATAAAGTATATATATATTCTTCATCCGCTTCAAAAACGCATGGCAGCTTTAGGATATAGTCGTCCGATTTTCATATGCCTGCAAGAATCGGAATGCTAAAAACAAATGTAGGGGCAATACCAACGATCTATCGAGTAGGAAACGAGGGCACAGTCCCCAACACAACCCTAGTCACAGAAAACTGTGCCCAGAGGCGTTTATCAAAAACAGACGCCGCCTCACAAGGGCTAGACGAAGGAGGGTTTTTACATAGCATGGGAACTAATTTAAGAAATTCAAGAAGCACTTAAATACTCCCATCCCGAAAAAAAAAAATTGGAGAAATAGAAATGCCTCTGCAAAGACGTCCACACGGGCCCATGGGGCTGGGGCATAAAATCGTGATGAAAGAGCGAGAACTACTCAACCAATGCACTGTGGCCGGATTGACCGATTTTTTTTGCATCAAATTCAAAAATGACCCCACAGTGTTGTAACTTGGCACAATTGATGAAAAGATAACCACAAAGTTATAGCCAAAATTTGATTCGATCTGACCACGCCCACACCTACCGCCCCCAATTCCATTAATTTGAACCCATGTACGCATAGTTTTTAGTTTGCTTGAATGCTTGTTTATATTATTTCTGCGTCCTGTTCCTACGAAAAAGAAGCATTCGAATCGGAGCTAGAGTCGCTGTACTCAGCTTTAGTTATATTTGTCAAATTTGTCAAATTTTAAAGAACTTTAGGGCTTTCCCAAAGATCGATTACCTCATGTGGAAACATTTATTTTTGTTTTTGCATAGCCTTTTGTTTAGATAAAGGCTGGACAATAAAGGATCAGAGGATTCCATGGACTTCAATTTTAGGTCTTCCTCCCTTAAGGTTTTGGGATAAATTCAATACTCATGCTTGAATTAAACCATCTATTGTATTTAGCTAAATTTTACTTACATATGTATATGTAGAAACTTTTGACTTTTTTCAAAATGTTTCTGTCAGCTTCCGAGTCAAGATTTTTTATGCTCAGTTTTTCCAAAATGTACTCAGACGCTGTTGTCTTTGTTTTTGTTGCTTCGCTGCCAAACCTCAAAAAGTGACTGAACTCAACCTTGTTTTTAATCGACAACGATAGGAAAAGGAGCAAAAGTTTTTTATAAGATTATAAAGAACAAATAAACATTAATACTTCTGCAAACTCAGATGGTGACATAAATTAGTTATACTCCAAAATGCACAGATATGTTCAAAACTGACAAAGTAAAAATTTTTTTTCTAAAAATATTTAGATTTTTCCTATGGCAGCTATATGATATAGTCGTCCGATCCGAATCGTTCCGACATATATACGAGTGCTTTAAAACTGAGGGACTAGTTAGCGCAGAAACGGACAGACGGTCATGGATAGATCCACTCGACTGTTGATCCTGATCAAGAATATATATACTTTATAGAGTCGGAGATGTCTCCTTCACTGCGTTGCAAACTTCTGACTAAAATTATAATACCCTACAAGGGTATAAAAAGGACCTTTTGCGTCCGTCGCCCACTGCAGACGCCCGCATGCTCCTGGCAACTTACGAGGACGACACGGCCCTGCTTGCTTCCCACACATATCAGCTGGCAGCTTCGGCTGCAGTTCAGGACTGGCTGCGTGCGATGGAGCGCTGGACCAAGCAATGGAACATAAATTGCAGCAAATCGGCATGTGTCACTTTCTCCTTACGACTTCTGATCGATATCCGACATACCTTCAACGGCGACGCCATTCGAAACGCCACGTCCCACTGCTATTTGGGTGTACACTTAGATCATCGTCTAATTTGGAACACCCACGTCACGGCAATAAGAGCGAAGTGCGTTCGCAAGCTCCAGAAACTCGACTGGCTCCTGGGCTCGCAAAGCCTCCAGCTATCGACTAAGGCTTTGCTGCTCAAAGCTATCCTTACGCCCACCTGGACGTACGCAATCCAAGTATGGGGCACTGCATCTAAGCATCAGCTGAACAGACTGCGGGTAGTACAGGCACGTGGTGCCCGACGGGCATCCGGGCTTCCTTGGTACGTAACAAACCAGGCCATCCTAAATGAGCTTCGCCTGATTCCTGTGGGTGATCTATTGAACCAACATAGCAGACGGTACACGGATAGGCTAACAGTTCACCCAAATTCACTGGCTAGCAGTCTTGCCAGACCGCAATCTCTTAGAAGATTAAAGAGATCTGTCCTCCCGAATTATTTAATAATGACTAGCCAATCTAGACTAATATGAGAAAATATATCATTTTAACGCCAAACAAAAAGTTATACAGAATTAATTAAAGGCGTACGAAGCCGCGGCCATAAATACATACATTTTAAAGTTAATGCAATATTCTGATGCTAAAGCCTGCAATATCGATGCGCATCGGCTTATTACATCTTCATCAATTACAGTTATGTCTGATGCCAAGCTTGGGTTACCAAAAAAAATTGTCCTCTGCCTCCGTCTCTTGACTTATCTACAATAATTCCCATTTTATCACGGATTTCGGCTTGGACTCATTCTTTTCTTTGCAGTACATTAAGCATTTGTTCTGCCGATCTTGCTTGCAACATTTTTTTCTCAACTTGTACGAAATGTGCAAGAAGTACTCAAAAAAGGGTATGTATGAATGGAGTGTTGATAGGCCGAATTGAAAATCTTTTTCGTCAACTTATTTTGTGAGACATTTTTCTGAATTATTCATTTCAGTGGGTTTTACACGTATTGCTAATGCATTGCACACTTTACCATATACCATAGTAAGTTGCAGGCTAGGATTGATAAACAACTTTTTATTGTACATTTGAAATTCAGTTGGCGTTAAGGTCTGTATTTTATTTTTAAAATATAGTTCTTCTTCAACGGATAGTGTAGCAGTCTTCTTTTTAAATTGAAATCGTACCGGCCAACAAAAGTAGATGATGGTCTAGGAATTTTCCATATTATTTTCGAGTTTCAGCTGAAGCTGAAGTGGGACATACGATGGTGTAAATAGGGATCTATCATCACCATTACAACTTGAAAACTTCTGCTTGTAATCACTTTGCCCAGTACTGCCATCAAAACACCTTTTTCCGATTAATGTCAATAAGTTTACCGTGCCATCAAGACAATTTTGAATTACTGTTTTTCTGCAGCTGCAAGATAATTGTTGCTGTGTTGTCTAGTAGACTCTGCAGCTCCACTTCTGCATATGTTTAACCTACTGAAATGTTATTAGGATATCTTGAATTCTTAATTTTGAGAATTTTCTCATAGCTTGGAAGAATATTGCTCAAACATTCACTATTCATGAATTCACGAATCAGCAAGTATTTGTGCTTGGTAATTCCAGTGTCCATAAAACGCGATAATAGCTTTTCAATATCTGATTCGAATGAACTCAGGATTGGTGGAGAGTCAGATAAGCGCAAAACAGAAGCTGCAGACTAATCCAGTTTTTCAACCAGGGCTATCCGACGACGTACAGTGGCGCCTTTTGGTCATTTAGCGTTGCTAAAATCATAACTTTTGAACCAAATAAGATAATCGAATAATTTAAACAGCATGTGACATATGTAGAACTGGACAATGTGCCTCGCCAACCCATTCGCCCATTTATAAAAAAATCGAATTTTCTCATAGAAAATGATTTTAAAAAAAATTATTTAGTTTTTTTGCTTTATTTTTATTGATTTGCTCAAATAAAAGTATTTTAAAAAATCTAAAAAAAATATGTTGTACATTTTTCTAACATTTTGAGTAACATTAAACCAATATTGATGAAATTTCTTATAGCTGAAGCATTTCTAAACATTTGATTCCTCATCCGTTCGGGTCTTAAAATCATTCAAAGCAAAATAAATTCATTTTAACGCTGCAAATTCCCTTGCACGCTACGGGTATCTCTGAAGCATTTTTACCCATTTTTCGTGTTTTTATACCTGCTACCCATAGGGTAGAAGAGTATTATAACTTTGTGACGGCAGGAAATGTGTATAACACGTAGAAGGAGGCATCTCCATCAACAGCCGAGACGATCTTGCCATGTCCGTCTGTATGCCTGTCCGTATGAAACACTGCATCTCAGAGACTATAAGAGATAGAGCTCTAATTTTTTCGACAGTATTTGCTATGCCTGCACGCATATCAAGTTTGTTTCAAATTTTTACCACGCCCAAATCCCCGCAAATCATCAAAAACGAAATGAAATCATATAGTTTTGAATCTTCCAAAATTGCATATGTGTGAGTGACTAAACCGACTTCTATGGCCAGATATGAAAATATAACTACTTAATAGTATAGCTAGCATTTGGTTTCCTATGCAAAACCAATAGCTATTACTATAAAAGTAGCTATTTTCAGCTAAAAAGTGGCTAGATTTAGGCAGAGCAAAAGCACGATGCTCAGCCGAAGGCAGTTGCCGAAGCCACACGAAGTCTTTACACTGTCTGTGTGCTGGCAGCGCTGCCGCTGGACACTTTCCTATGCCAAATAGATAGGGCCGTGCCGACCGCTGAATTAGACTAACTGAGTATTCTTTTTAGTTCCTGATTGTGATCGAATAAAAATTCGAGAAGCAATTTTAATAAATGGTCATAATTATTATTGGTCATAATATTGTATGCATGTGATTATATTACACTTGCATTTGCATTTGTCCGTTATGTTCACAAAAATATACTAACTATTTACTATGGGTAGGTGGTAGGTGGAGTCGCAGCTTAACGCAGACTTTCTAAACGGATTCTAGTTCAGGAAAGATACACTGACCTATATAGTTAGTTGAGTGCTCTGTAGTGCCTTAAAAGTTCTAGACTACTTTAGGCAGAAAAAGGTGTTAAAAATGGACACATGGCAGGTAACGATTTACCTGTACAAGCCAAACCCAAACTGCCATTTTTTTGTTTAATCTACAATTTATGAATGTATTTATAATTTAAAACCAAAATCATTCCGATTGGTTGTATAGTCTTAGAGTAATATTACCTGAAAATCAACCAATTGTTTTTTTTTTTGTGTGTTGCAAAAACGGAAATATTTTTCAACTTTGAATGCTCATAACTTCTACAAAAATGGACCGAAATCAACGGATTTGAAATCTTTGTGAAATTGTCGGTCGATTAAGTGTAGTTTAAATCGTTTTTGCGACTATGACTTTTTTGTTTTTAGCAACGATAAATGTGCCAATGGCGCCACTGTGCGACGTTTCGTCCTTTTCGAGGACTCAGCAAAATCAATTTTTGGTCGTCCACGTTCAGCTCAAGTGCTTCTGTTGAAGAGGCTCAAGAGTAATTGATTCCATAGTTTTCAGCCAATCAGATTGAAATTTAACAATTGAGCTCTTGTTACGATTGTACTATTTAGCCTAATAAGTATTTATTTTTTTGCAAATGTATCTGATACACTCAACAAGTTTATTCAAATCAACTACGTATCTTTTACTTTTAATTGTTTCTTCTATCGAACTAATTACATTTAGAGTTCTTTCTGCACCAACGGTCAAATATGGACATGCGCGAAAAACGCAGTTACAAGAAGCGCCTGTAGAAAAAGATAAAATGCAAATGGGAAATCAAAATTGTCTATCAACAGAAAAAACAAAAACAAATGTCCACAACAAATGACAAGCACAAAAGAAACACCAAAACAATGCATGAACTGTATATTGCACCTAAAATTCGACTCTGAAAACAGTAAGACAGCATAAGTGTATTTAAAACAAGAAAGGAAGCTTACTTCGGCTTACCGAAGTTTACATACCCTTGCAGAATTAAAAAAAGAAAAATTAACATCGAAATTCTTTAATAATAATTAGTTGTCAAATTTCAAATTTGATGAAAATGGTTTGAAAATCGGCTAACTTATGGTTTTTTTTTTATTTTCCTGATTGTTCCTATGGCAGCTATAGGATATAGTTGGCCGATTTTCATGAAATTAATATTGAAATTCTGAAATAAAATAAGATGGTTTCAAGTTTGGTGAAAATATCTTACAAACTGACAAAGTTATGGATTTTTCTTTTATTTTCCTGATTGTTCCTATGGCAGCTAAAGGATAAAGTCGACCGCTTTTCATGAAATTAAAATCGAAATTCAGGATTAATAAAAAACTGCTAAATCTCAACAACAAAACTGAAAACTGATAAAGTTAAAATTTTTTTCTAAAAATTTTCCGATTGTTCCTATGGCTGCTATATGATATGGTCGCCCGATCCTGCTCCTTCCGACATACATATATACGAGTGAGAGTATATAGAAGACTAACTGCAAAGTTTCATTCAGATAGCTTAAAAACTGAGGGACTAGTTGACGTAGAAACGGACAGACGGACAGAAGGACAGACAGACATGGCTAGATCGATTCGGCTGTTGATCCTGATCAAGAATATACATGGACACGAGTTTAGCAACCTATGCCTCACCCAACTTTGATGAAAGTTATTTTTGCTCCTGTAAGGACAAGATCCTTGAATAACTCTTTTATTTATTGAAGAGTTCTGATTGGCTGAAAACTATGGAATTAATTACTCTTGAGCCTCTTCAACAAAAGGTTTCAAGTGCTGAACGTGGACGACCAAAAATTGATTTTGCTGAGTCCTCGAAAAGGACGAAACGTCGCACAGTGGCGCCATTGGCACATTTATCGTTGCTAAAATAAAAAAAGGCATAGTCGCAAAAACGATTTAAACTACACTTAATCGACCGAGAATTTCATTCAAAGTTGAAAAATATTTCCGTTTTTGCAACACACAAAAAAAAGAGCAATTGGTTGATTTTCAGGTAATATTACTCTAAGACTATACAACCAATCGAAATGATTTTGGTTTTAAATTATAAATACATTCATAAACTGTAGATTAAACAAAAAAATGGCAGTTTGGGTTTGGCTTGTACAGGTAAATCGTTACCTGCCAGGTGTCCATTTTTAACAACTTTTTCTGCCTAAAGTAGTCTAGAACTTTTAAGGCATTACAGAGCACTCAACTATATAGGTCAGTGTATCTTTCCTGAACCAGAATCCGTTTAGAAAGTCTGCGTTAAGCTGCGACTCCACCTTTGGCAGCAATTTTAGTGAAACAACTCAAGGTCAAACAAGTAAGAAAGCTACAGTCGAGGGAGCCCGACGGTGAGATACCCGCTACCCATAGTAAATAGATAATATATTTTTGTGAACATAACGGACAAATGCAAATGCAAGTGTAATATAATCACATGCATACAAAATTATGACCAATAATAATTATGACCATTTATTAAAATTGCTTCTCGAATTCTTATCCGATCACAATCAGGAACTAATAAGAATACTCAGTTAGTCTAATTGGTCAGCCAAATGAGGCATGCTGCAGCAGCCGTTTGCGGCCATACAAAAATATTTCTTTAATAACTTTGACAATTTTTATCTGATCGCAACCAAAATTCGCGACTCTAGCTTCAAAACTATATGATTTGATTTCGTTTTTGATGATTTGCGGGGACGGAAGTGGGCGTGGTAAAAATTTGAAACAAACTTGATATGCGTGCAAGCATAGCAAATACTGTCGAAAAAAAATTAGAGCTCTATCTCTTATAGTCTCTGAGATGCAGTGTTTCATATGGACAGACGGACAGACACACAGACGGACATGGCAAGATCGTCTCGGCTGTTCATCCTGATCAAGAATATATATACTTTATAGGGTCGGAGATGTCCTTCACTGCGTTGCAAACTTCTGACTGAAATTATAATTTTTTTTTTTATTTATTTTTTTTTTTTCGCGCGAGTCCCAAGCCCACCTCCCGCCCAACCGACCGAGGGGCGCAGCCGTGTGACGTCCGGCACGAAACGCGTACGAGAAAGACGCGAGAGAAGGAAAAAATAGAAAAGGACAAGGAAAAATTAGGATACACTACTGGCTAGTACTACAAGCAATAAAGTTTTTAATTTTTGAAGGCTTTCAATGCCTTCAATACTACTAAAGAGACGATTGTAATCCGTACATAAAACCCTAAAAGGTTCATGCACTTCAATCTCACGCCTACAGTGGTGAACTACTAATGGTATAAAAGGTTTACATGAAAGACGGGGAACATGGAAATTGAGCTGGCCTAGCAGGTAGGGGCTCTCCACATCACCGTTTATAAGTTTATGTAAAAAGACGACGCCAAGCATCGTCCTACGGTTAGCTAAAGAAGGTAGATTAAGTAGGAGAAGTCTACTAGAGTAAGACGGTAATCTAAGGTTGGCATCCCAGGGTAGGCCACGGAGGGCGAAAAGCAAAAAGTTCTTTTGGACAGATTCAATGCGGCTACTAAGGACTCCGAATTGAGGACTCCAGACGCACGAACCGTACTCCAATATAGGGCGAACCAACGAAGTAAAGAGAGTCTTCGTTACATAAGGAGAATCGAATTCCTTCGCCCACCTTTTAATGAATCCCAGCATGCCTCTGGCTTTGTTAACCATACAAGAAATATGTTCAGTGAACGAAA
>VNJN01009797.1:0-82051 GCA_008042485.1 Drosophila mayri | reverse complement strand
TTTTTTGAATTTTGACGATGCAACCCCTTACAAAATTTGACAAAATTTTTTGGCTCATTTTTTGGGAATTTCAATTACCATAACTTGTCCTACAGGAAACTAATTTTGAATCGGAAAGCTGTTCTATGCTAGTTTTCAAAAGGCTAACAAATCTGCATACTTAGTATTTCTCGATGAAAATGTTTAATTTTAAAGGGTGGGCATTTCATATTTTGTAGTTTTAAGAGATGGGCAGAAGTTTTTTTTTTAAATTTTTTAGTTTTAAGGGGTGGGCAAACGTTCGTTATTTTGTTTTAAGAGTTTTTTGATGAAATTGTTTACTTTTAAGGGTTGGGCATTTTATTTTTTGTAGTTTTAAGAGATGGGCAGATTTTTTTTTTTTAATTTTTGAGTTTTTAGGGGTGGAAAAACGATTTTTGTTTTTTGGAAATTTTTTCAATTTTCAAAAATTCATATTTTTTCAAGTTTTTATTTTTTCAAAATTCTAAAGGGTGGGCATTTTTTTCACATCAATTTAGTTACGAATTCAAGAAAAAAAAATTGAAAAAAGTTAATTTTCTATGGTAAACAGGAGCAAATCTTTAAGGCTCCATATTTTTTTAGGTGTACATTTTTTGAAAATTCTAAAAGGTGGGCAAACGTGGGCAAACGAAGTTATTGCGATTTCCAAAAAAAAAATTGAAAAAAGTCAACTTTTAATTTTTTCAAAAAAATGATGTAAAGTTACATCACTTGATATTTTCCAAACCGGAAGTGGAAAAAAAAAACTAAAAGGTGGGCAAACATGGGCAAACGATGGACAATCGATTCCAACTATCAAATTTCAAAAACAAAAAAAATGCGAACCCAGCTTCTTTGAGCTTACCTAGCTTACCTATCCTTGTTAAAATTTATGTTAACCTGGTTAATATTGTGATCTTGGTCACGCTTTACTGACTCTGGAAATTAGAAAATACTTTATTTTAACAAAGATCCTGTTTGTTAAATATTAGAAGAAGTAATGCAATGAAATAATAAAAATTAAATGATGAAAACATCTGCTTCTCATACATGTTTACCTATTCATTTTCACAGCCTCCGACACACTTCAGTGAATTCTCGAAATTATATCATTAACCTTTTAGCTGGATTTCCCTGGCAGTAGCCTGTAGAAGTTGTTTTCCTGTTCCTTGTTTACACATGGCTGCGCTTCAATGATTTTTATCTCAATGTTGTGGGATGCTGCCTACCTTCTATATATTTTCTTTATATTGAAAAATAAAATTTTACCTGTGAAAATTGTGTTTAGAGGTTACTGCTTTTCCTAAGCTGTTATCCTGTTCGAATGCTACACTTTTGTGACCTTTAACTCTTTCTCTTTGATCTTTTATAGTGATCTTTGAGAACCCTAAACCTTGAACATTTATTGTGTTTGTTAAAAGGGTTAAGATGCTGTAAACTGTAGCATTCGAATAGGCTTACACATAATCCAGGAAGAAACTCTAAGACAGGTAAACCAGTTGAAAGGTTATAGACATTTTTGAGGTAAAAGAAATCTCAGGTGATGCTGGAATTTAAGTTACTGATGGATTCTTTTTTTATTTATGAAAACCTAGTTATTTTCGGGCCTATTTAACGCTTCATTGGTTTTCAGAATTTTCATTTGTATTTATCTGTTTGTATCTGTTTACATAGCTCGAAAGGAATTGTAAGAACTCATATAGCAATCGTTATTCGGAATATCTTGTTCACCTGGTTCTGCAGTATTTGCAATACTGCAATATTTTGGCCTTTATGTAATATGAACTCTTTTGATTGGTATTAATGTAATTTACATCATCCAAAAATCATTGTTAAAAGTGGTCAAAACTGTAGCATTTTAATAGGCGAACAAAATATAAAACAGGTGGATGTATAGAAAATATATATATATATATATATATATATATATATATATATATATATATATATATATATATATATATATATATATATATAGAAAATCAAAGAAGATCCCTTGGGTTCGAGCTGTTGCAGGTACCTTTTTCGTTGCCTATTTTCTTTATAGTTTTCCCCCTCCTCAAGATTTTCTTGTGGCCTCGGTACCTGCTTATGTTTTTCAGAGGAAAACTCTAGCTACAAAACTGCTGTGCTGCCCTCAGTGGAAATGAATCTGTAAAGATTTCCTGCAGCGATCTTTATTCTAACAATTTTGTGAACCTGATACTTGATTCCCTTTTTTCCATTTGAATGATTTTGAACTCGGCTTGCTTGTAAATACTTAAGGTTTATGTAAATACATGAAATTGTACATATTTACACCTACTTACAAAGGGAAATGTTTGTACTTTCAAGAGTAGTTTTAGCTCCCAACAACTGCTTTGTATTTATGCCTACCTATTCGCCTTTAACATCTTGGTTACGCTTCTCTGATTTTCCCCAAGATGTTCTCATCATCTGTCATGGGAATAGAGTTCGGAAATTGGGTCAACGTTTGTGGATCTTCATCGTTTTTAGTGGGTGCCACAGAGATCTCCTGCTGCTGGCCGTTGTGTTAACCTGTTCCCTGGATACACGCGAATGCGCTTCAGTGGGTTTTCCCATCGCCAGAGATGCTCTGCCTCCTCCTTCGCACCTCCTTGGAAGGGGCAGGGCATCCGCTGGGTTTTGCTGTTAACCTGTTCGAAAATTATGCATCGATGCGCATCAGTGGCAATCATCATGGAAACATAATGGCATGGCATGGATGCTGATGATGTTATGGTTAAATTGAAGCCAGCAGAGGGATCTGAAATCTCACTTGGCTGGCAATTCTGTTCACCTGTTCGTTTGCTACACTTTATGCATGCTTCGACGGTTTTCTAATTATGATTTATGATCATGATGCCCTGGGGGATTAGGTGGCCACAATGGCCCGAGGGTGAGGCGATTCCCAGACTCATTTTCCTTTTGCTTTCAGTTTCAATCTGTGACCTCTCACACTCAATCTGCCTTCGAGATGTGTGTGTTGTTTGTGGTTGCCCTGAGGGGCCTTGATCACCGCAAATCCCTGGCAAACAAAAGGCCCAAAGGCTTAAATCTGTATCATTCGAACGGGAGAACAGAATACGGCAAAGCGAGATCTTCTAGCTTCAATCTTCGTGGTTAGGCATTCAAGCAGGTAGAGAGATCAGTTAAGGTAGGAGAGAAGACCCTCTGGATCTCGGCTGCTTGGGATGCTGTGGCCCTGTTGGCCACGATCGGCTTGATTGCACTTTAAACCGCAGGCGGTGCCCCCGAGGGATATTCTTCTTTTGTTCCTGGAAATCCAGACAACAAAGAGGCTGGCCTGAGCTGACTTTGATGGATGGTTTCGTTTGAATTTCATGTTTGTTTTGCTAATTGATTTTGAACAGGTCAGCATAAGGTGATAGCAGGCAGGTCACGTCACAGCTACTCATTTGAACCCCTCTCCATTAATTGAATACGATAGCTTCCTGTTTATTTTAATGCGGCGTGAAATTGTAACAGGCTGGCAGGGTTCGGTAGCCAGTTGGTTCTTGGTTTGTTCGGCTCTTGCCGCTTGAGTGGCTCCTTGGGCACAATCATCGCATTTGTAATTCGATGCGTGATGCCGGTCATTATGAGGGTCTTTGGTGTTCGTTCTTAGGGGTCTGCCCCTGCCTTAGGGGTCCCTGCCTGCTGCAGTCGCTGTGAGCCTATTGAAAAACATGGAATTATCGTGACAAACATCGGGGTTCATTAAGTCGTTAAAAGCATATGTATATACCTACCGCACGCATAAGCGATCGCTTCACTTCACTTCAGTTTGCTGGCCTCGATCCTCGCTCTTCGATGTCGATCGGTGGCACTCTGGAGGCGTGTCCCCTTGCTGCAGACCCTATAATTTCCCGCTGATAATCTTGGCGGATGATCGCTAATTGGCTGTCAAAGTGCCAGGAACCCAGGCTGACGGAGCAAGCAAATCGGGTATGAAGACTGCTGCTGGTGGTGGCTGCTTCTCCCCTGCCTGCCCGGGGTTCTTCGGGGTTGCTCTACTTTCCTGGCACTGGCACGTGCCCTATAATCTCGACTTCCTTTTCTTTTGTAATTTGATGCTTGTAAATGTCTTGGACGGGAACAGGCACACATGGTTTTCAGTAAGCCGAGAAGATGTTTACTTTTGGCTGCGATGTTTCTTTGAATTTTATTTCGGGCTCTCATTCCTTTACAGTCTGTATATCGGTGGTGGAATTTGATTTTGAGCTGAGAAGGGGAATGGAAGAGCGGCAAGATGATTGCAGGTCTTGTGCGTAATTGAATTGAACCATTAAGTGTGTTCGTGGCAAGGTTTCTGGTTTTCTTTTCTGGGGGATTCCATTTCGATTAAGGGGTTGGGTTGTTGTACTTTTGTTATAATTTTATTTGTAAATTTGTAATTTGTAAGTTTTGTTAGCAATTTTAATTTTTAGGAATTTACTAAGAGGACTGTTCTCTTAAGAAATACTTTCTATGCATTTGCATTCAGAGATAAATATTTGTATATGCATGAATTTTTAGCTATTTATTAAAAGGAATTTTAATTTAAAATAATTCATAATTCAATAATAATAGATATATAAATATGTATAAAAAGATAGAGTTTATTTTATATTTATTTAATTCATAAACTACTTCGTTGGCATTTTATTCAATAATATATTTTTACATAGTTTATTTGAATTATTTGCCAAAAATCTTATACATTAAAACAAAATTGTATAATAATAAAATAGGAGGAGAGAATAATTGTTCTTTCTTTATAAATATTGTGATAATTTCCCCACTGTAAAAAAATAAATAAACAAAACAATATACATATATTTAACATTTACAGATTATTTGTTTTATTTAATATCTGGGTACATATAAATAATATTATAAACTGTTTAAAGCATAGTTTATAAAATTATTTATTTGTATTACTTATAATAAAATAATAAATAATAACAAAATAAAATAAATCCAATATTCTGTATTGTAAAATTGAGTGAAAATCGTTACTTAAAAATAAAGGAAATTAACTGCGAAAATTTTTAAAAAAAATTTACGTTTATTTTAAACGTATTCATATATTTTACTCTTTATTTGCTTTTACTTTTTAATACCATGCAAGGTATAAAAATTTAATGTTTGCATATATTTAATACATATTTAGCATTTACGCAAATTAATTATTTAAGATCATCGATTAAATTTGAATATTTTATATTAAAAATCATTATAATTCTTATTCTTTAGGACTCTAATAATATATATTTAATAATATGTATTTATTTTATGATTACGTATTCTAAATGTCCAACAGAAACTCTCACTTTCCAATCAGATGAGCCACTTGAGCTTGTTGGACACAAGAAATACAAGTATTCACCGACTTTAACCTTTACACCGCTCCACCTTCACTCTCGTTCTGTTTTCCTGATCGAAGTTTTGGCCTTAGGACCAAAAGTTCTCACGACCAATTCCTTTTTTCTCACACAGCCAGCGTTCTTGTAACGGCTAATGGCCGGGAATTTCCCACACGATGTTGACACAAGCGAACCGCGACAAACAGACGGCCGTTAAAACCCTCCACAAACACAGCAGACACACAGATACACCGAAAGGCCATACAAATTCCACATCCTCATCCACATTCCCATCCCCATCCACATCCGTTTAACGTAACGATCGAGGATCTCGTCGTTGGATGAAGCACCACCAACAACAACCAGGCAGGCGGCAAAGGAAAGGAGAGTGCGAGTGTGCGAAGGCTGGAAAGTTGAAGCCACCAGCGGATTCTCCTGATCTCCTGGTCCTGTTTCCAGGGTCTCAATTCCCAGTTCTCACGCGAGCACATGCCAAAACGAACAGGGGATCGAGAGAGTCGCAGGAAAAAAACAATTAACAACTAATTTAAGCCTATGCATATAATTTCAGAGTTGTGAGTGAGAGATGCGGGAATAAGAAGTGATGAGAGGGGGTGAGAGGTGCCTTATCTGCAGGAGCCGTGTGAAAAAATACGTTACATTCCTGCCGCCAGTTCGGCATTTATTCCCACGCGATCCTCAACTCTCGTTTATGTTGTTTTTTTTTTTTTTTTTGTTTGGGTTTTCGTTTTCTCACAACAAGCATACGCAGTGGTGGCAGGGTTAAAGGGTATATTGGGCTATAGGGAAATGTATGGAAGGAAAGGGACATGAAGTCGTGGAATCTTATGAAATTAATTTAAATCAGGTCTAAATATTAATAATATTAAAATACAATTTAATAAAAATATTAATTTAAATCAAACATATATTATAATAAAATTATTTTAAGTAAATTTAAAAAATATAAATTGCAGGGATTTTTAAATTAATTTTATTAAAATCTGAATAATAATTATTAAAGAAAAAATTAATCATTTTTCATTAATGATGTATTTATAAAATTATGAAATTTATTACAAAGGTATTGTAACTTTAGCTAAAGAACCAATGAAATATAGATATAAAAATTAATTAAATAAATATTATTATTATTGTATATTTATTTAAAAGATATTTAAATTCCCTTACATCCTTCACACCAATTTTTTAAATTAAACTATAAAATATCCTGTAATATATTTTCTTCACAAGGACCAGGTATCACAAAGTCGTGTTACTTAACCCCTTGTATCTTCTTGTTGTTTTTTTTTGATTCGTTCTTCGTTCACACGCTCGATGCGTAAGAAAGGGAACTTCAAGAGATGAGCAAGGGAGGGATGCTGTTGCTGCTTCCTGATCGCCTGTTGGAAGATCAACAAAAATCGATTGAAATTCTCACGCTCCAAGGCAAGGAATTTTACCTGCTGTGAAAGGATTACGCCCACATTAACTGTGAGATCTTTGGCTCAAAAACCAAGCAAAGATCAGCTAAAAAGAAGAAAAGAAAGATCTTTGGGCTTAGGAACCTCACTCCTTGAAATATGTTTTTGGGTTTGCTGAAAGCCGCTTATAAAAGGTGACACATTCAACCCTCCTGGATCTCAAGACGATTTCGAAGATGTTCTTGGCCAGGCAACTATATACGATAAATTCTGTTTTCCTATTAGAGTCCAAGATATGGCATGACTTTTTTCATTTCCTTGTTTGTTTTGGGTTTCCAGTCCCAATAACAACCCTCACTTGTGAGTGGAGTTTGTAGTGTCGGCTGTAATCTTCCCTCCTCCTGAGATTGCTGTTGTCCTGGTAACGTCCAAGACATATTGTTTAGATACTCCTCATAATGAGGGTTGCAAATGTCTCAAGGGGAAAGAGAGAGCAATATCCAAGACACACCTTCTTGAATAGTTTCTGGTGGTAGTTTTTGGCATTTTCTCGTCTTACAGGTAAACTGAGCAAAAGAGGAAAGGAGCAAAGGTCCTGCTTGCTGTCAAAACTGTTAGCCTGTTAGCAATTTTAATCGAAGCGAGGATGGTTTTATCGAATTTGCATATCGAAACGCTTGGAAAGGATACCCTAAAAGGGTCCTTGCCTTTACACTGTAACCCTGGTACCAAAAACTAATTAATATTTCACGCCCTTTGGAAGTAAGCTGCTTGAATGTTGAAAAACTCAAAGAAACCCCTACAAAAATTAAAGATTTCCTAAGGTTTCTTGTATCAGCCTTAAATTTGGTCTCAGGATCATGGTTTTAAGGATGCTGCTTGCCTAGTAGAAATTGCCTAATTAAGCCAATCTACGTTCTCACGCCTCGCACAGAAATCACAGCATGTGGCATGCGGCGGAGTTCCAGGAAAAAGTAAACATAAAAAACGATCCCAGATAAATAAATGAAAAGAAACGGAAGCTGAAACAGGAAATGGCAAACGGTAAGATTAGAAATCAAGTTCCTGTTTGAGGAAATGATTTTTTCGAGTGGTAACAAAATCCATTTCCTGTTCTTAATAATTTCCGCAAGACTTTGTGCCGCTTCCGGTTGATCCTGCAGGTGACGATGCTCTTTCCTTAAGATCGTGCTCTGCTTCCTGTTCCTCCTTCCCATTTTTAGCCCTAATTATGGTTTAGGTTATAGGGATGCCTCTGAAACCACTTGTTTTTCCTTCTGCTGTCCTGTTTAGTAATTGTCAGTTTTAACCACCACTTGAAACAGTTTCCCACGCGGCAAATCGACAATCATTTTCCCACGAAAACGAATCCCTTTTTGGGACGTGCTCTTAAGGATTTTCTAAGGTTCCTTTTTTAATATCTTCTATTGGTTTTATATTTCCCATCAAGACAACATTTTTTTGGTTCCCTTTTACAATTTCAAAAAGTCTTTACGAGTTCACTGATCTTTCACACGCCATTATCTTCGATCAGAGAAATTCTTTGAATAATTTTCCCAGGATATCAACAAGTTGCCCTTCGCCAGAGTTCGTTTCCTTTGCAGGTAGAATAGAATTTTCCTAGATTATTTTCTACACCCTTCATGTTGTGAAAATTCTGTTTTCCTGGTTGAATTTTCCATGAGGCTTGAAGAGTTCAATAAATATTCTCACGGAAAATGTAGATCGTTATCTAATTTTCACATTTTCACACGACTCAATGATTGTCAAGGAAAATTGTTCCCACAAAGCCACTTCAAGCGGGGTATTGGAAAGAAAATTGGCTGGAAAATGTGACTCAGAGTTCCCAGGACTATTATATCAGGTAGAGTCCCCTGTGGAAAATCATAGAGAGTGTCCTTCTTTTTTAGATGTTCGCCTGGTGCATGAGCATCTATTTTTCATGGTTAAGATGTCATTTTCCCATGATCCTAGACACAAGATTTTCCCACAAATACATCTGCTGCATAAAAAATGTATTAAAAATGTTGGTTCCCAGGCAACAGGTTGCAGGAAATGGTATCATCGTGTGCTCCGTTGCAGCTGCACTTTCCCAGGATCCTTGGGCAGGTACCAACTGTCTCACTTCGTGTGGAAAACTCGGTGACTCGTCCTGCTTTTCACTCTGCTGGCCTGGTGCTTAAGTTCGAAAATATCACATCTGGTTTGGAAAATTCACACGCCTGGAAAATCGTCTCAGGCAGATGAAAACGTTCCCACAGCTGCTCCGGCTGCAACCCAAAAAGATTTGGAATTTGTTTTATTGTTTGGATGAACCGTTTTTTAAACAATGAGGGAGGGTTCCTTTTTTAAAATCAACAGGTTTCCCGGAAAATGGGTGTCCCTTGTGCAGCCGATTTCAGCTGCATTTTCCCAGATCCCTCGGCAACAGGTAGGTGGCTTTAAGGGGAAAACTCGTGTTCTGCTGCAGTTTTTGCTGTTGGCCTGGTCTATGAGTTTTCCAACTGCACGATAATTTCGGAAAACTCTCACGATCAGGACACATGCTTTGAGAAGATTTAAGGTTCGGATAATTTTCCCACAGCTGCCGCAGCTGCAAAATCAAATTCTTTGGGAGGAAACTATTTTTTAACATCGGGTCTTTTTTGTTGAAAAGGTCAAAAGCGATTCTTTTTACCAAAAAGCAACAGCTGCACCTTGCCATGTGGCCAGCAGGTAGAATTCGAAGACATTCTTCGGTGGCAGCTACTGAAACGGCTGTTGGCCTGATCCACTATTCTTCTTGGCTTGATATCAACACATTTAATTCTCACGATCCTCAGAAGATTAAGGATCAACTGAATGTCCTTTTGGTTATAAGCAACATGTCCTACCTGCATTTCTTTGAAGACCACGGGATAAGGTCCCTAAACTCGCTGCTTGAATTTCTGATCTCCTATTGAAAATGGTAAAAAATTAGACAAGTCTTTGAAGATTTTCACACGGCTTAAAAAACGCATCCTCTAAGAACATGTTCCCAAACCCAAATTTCAAACAAATAAAGGATTACTTAGTTTCCAAGCATTTTACCATTATCGACACATGTTGACTACCTGCTCGTGCTCATTTTCCTTACGTTTTCCTAGCATTTTCCAAACTCTCTTACCATTTTTTCTGTTAGCCTAGTAAAATTTTGTTAAGGTTTCCCAAGCATCGGGATTATTTCACACGGTCCCGGCCCGTGACAATACCTACCAAGCATCTTTTCCAAGGGTTCTCCCTCTATTCATGATGTGTGTTCTATAGACTATATAGCCTGTGCCGATCTAAGGTTCACACGCATCTGCCAGCCAGATGTGGAAATGCGATAATAGAAATTCTTTCAATAGAAAACCCACACAAAGTGGTCCCTAGTTTTATGTGATTTCAGATTCCAAGAACTCAATCCCAAGGCGGTGCCCTTTGAGTTGCCTTAAATTCCAGCGATGGACCGTGCGGGTACCTGGAATGGGAAGTCTAGACCTTTTTTTTTGTCATCTTGCAGAGCGTGGGTTGTCCAGCAAAGCTGCTGCTTGGTTCTGGGTTCCTGATATATCAAAACAATTTGGCGGAAAGAAACCAATGATATGAAAGATTCTTAAATACTTCTTAAAAGTTTCTTAAATAAAACACCAAAGTGTTTTACATGTTTGGTTAAATCAAAACTTAATTTATCCTTATTCCAAATAAATTCCAATTTATTTTCTTTCCTAAAAAGGAGCGATTAAAATAAGTATAAGAACTTGAAATGAGTACAAGTGCATTTTTTTTATTAAAAATGAAAGCATAATTTTAGGAGAAAACAAGAAAAATATACAAAATAATTGAAATATTTGCTAAAATATTATTTTCGTTTATAAACATTCCAAATCTTTAGCTTCTTCCTCACTTAAATCTCAACTCCAGGCAACCCAAATGCCTATTGGAGCCTTGGAATGGATTCCTTATGGTCAGAGTGCGAAAATCTCTATCCTTAATGTCCATATACATTTGGTGAGGGCACCTGGAAGAGCAGGAACTCCTTCCACAGGTCCGCTCATTGCCTATGCAATCGAAGATTAGACGCCTGGCAATCCCAATGTTGTAGCTGGTGGTATAAACCGTGTTGAAGGCGCATTGCCGAGAGGCTCTTATGCGATTTCTGGCATTGGACTCGGCCTCCCCGATAAGCCTTTGAAAGTCATTCCAGCTTTTGGCCACCTCAGCATCTAGAGGGATAACCTGTTTGCATTGAAATATAATTATTGTAATTTAAATAATTTTGTAATTAAATATCAAACACTTACTGCTTTCTTTAGACAAGTATTAAAACCCAATTGCGACTTTTTGTTCATTCTCTCGCAGGTTTCCTTGTTGGTTTTCAAAATGTAGGTGGCATACCTCTTGATGTTATTGCAACTAGTCAGAGCTCTACTGAGGATCCCATCCAGGTAAACCTCAACACCGCACGAGTTCATGGAGGCCCGAAGTTGGCTGACCGAAGGCACCGTTGCACTGTAGTTGGCCACGCACTGACGGTGCCAGGAATCAATCTTCTCGTAGGGTCGGATCCAGGCCCAGGTTTCCTCCACTTTGGCCTGCATGAGCTCACTTTGCACTCTCACCGCCTGGATATCATTACCAAATCCTTTCCGAAAGTTGTCAAGTGTGTCCTCGCACATCCTTAGCCTCTCATCGTAGTGGCTTTGATGGAGCTGCAGGAACTCCGACATGGCCTTGGTGACATCCAAAGGAGGTTCATGGTAGTCACCGTGTGAATGGGAAGCCACTTTTGTGGCCAAAAAGAAGGCACAGCAGAGAGCAACTTTCAGGTAATACATTTCAATGTTGAGTGAATTAGATGAAGATCGAAGATCTTTATATAGCTGGCAGGTGCCTTCTGCCAAACATGGCAAAAGTTTATATAATAATTGCTGTGTTTTTTCAGTTGGTCTTTAGCTTTTGTCTTGGGATACACGCTTCTAAGACAATTAAATATCACAGGCAATATTTGTTTAATAAAAGTATTTGTATTCAATTTTGGTTTGTTGAAATTAAAGTAAAGTTAAAAGGTATTTTGTGGAATTTCTATCCAACAGCTGAGCTTGGTTTTTGTTTGTTGAAGCTTCTTTAGCTTCTTTCTTTTTAAATTGAATTTTTCTTTTAAGTAAATTTAATAAAGATAATCTAAATATTTAAGGGGAAACAACAGAAAAATGTAGGTTTTTTTAACCTCTAAAAACATGTTCAAAATTAATTAATCGGTTATTTGAAACTTGCATTTCTTACTTTTAGATACCTTTTTAATGTTTTTAATAACCTATTTATTCCGCAGAACCCTCTATAATTATCTATAATTTATAATCTTTCTGAAAAGTACGATCTTCACAGATTTTTTAAATAAATAAATAAAGCTTCGAACTAGTTTTTCAGTTAATTAAAAACAAAGAAGTTTATTTTCATTATATACAAATAACAATCAAAATATTTAGTTAAAGCAATCATTTTAAAAAACGAAAATATAAATTTTCAAGAAGTTCACCTCTTTACTATTCAAAATAAGATAAAAATAACAATTTCTATCATCCTCTCATTAATTGAACCTAAACTCCAGGCAACCCATGTCCGCGGTCACTGTCCTAAAAGGATTCGTGATGGTGGACTTATCCCGGACATCCGCCAGAGCTATGCTCGTGACATGGGGACAGCTAGAGAGACAGGCAGCCGAGCCGCAGACCGTCTGATCCTCGATGCAAGTGTCCACAAGACGCACAGCAATCTCCACAGCAGAACTCATGGCATAAACCTGCTTAAAAGTACATTGCCAGGAGGTTCTTACCTTCTCATTGGCCGAGCACTCGGCGGTTTTCAAGTTGGCATTGAAAGTGTCCTGATTGGACAAGGTATACCTATTGTTGTCACCGATCTGAAATGGGAAATGAATAATTATTAGTTTTTATTTATTAAAAGTAATTTCGGGGGTAGAAAACACTCACCGCCTTGGTCACACACATGGTATAGTTCAGCTTGTGGGTTGAATACAGCTTCACGCAGTTGGCCAAAGCGTTGACCAATGTCCTTGAGTATTGGGTCCTTAGCAAGTTTAAGGTGTTTTCCGCAGGACTCAGAATGGTGCTGATCAAAGCCTTGCAATTGGTAATAGATTTCCGGGCCGCACTGACAGTTGGCAGGCTGGAGCTATAGTTCTGAACGCACTGCCTGGTCCAGGAATCGATCTGAGCAATGGGTCCCAGGCGCTCGGAGGCCTCCTCCAGCTTCAGCTGCATGGAGTCCGCCTGCACATCGATGGGTTCCAGTTGTTTGTCGTAAACATTCCTAAAGTTGGCCAACTGATCCTCGTAGAACTTTAATCTGTCATCGTTCTGCCGCTGATTCTCGTGTATGTAACCTTCAAGGGAATCGGTGATATCCGTGGCCTGGGCCAAGGCGCAACTTAAGAGTGCGACGATAATTGCAGCTCGAAGTAGCCCCTGGATCTGCATTTTGACTGTGAAGCGAGCCAGTCGGGGTACTCCCTTTATATAGATTCTACCCCAGAGCGCTTTCTTATCAGACTTGTATTTTCCTTGGACAAAAGCTGTGACTCCCCATAATGCATTGGCTTTTGCGTATAATAAAATTTCATTCTATAATTTACAATGTTGAATTATCTTAAGTGAGGCTCTCAAAGTGTTTACTGTCTCGTGATTCCCCATAATTTCTTTGAATCTTCCCCTTATCGTGGCTTCTTTATTTGCGGAAGTTTTGAAAAATAATTATATTTGCAAACCGAAAGCGTTAAATAAGATTATTTAATATGAAAAAATAAGGCCATTTTCCTAGAAGAGAAAAAAATAGAAGCAACATAAACTTTCAACCATGAATTTTTAATTATTAGGAAAGCTGTTTATGTTTATGTTATCTTGTTTGAGTTGCAAGTTCAAGTTGAGTAATGTTTTTAAAGTAAACAAACGTATAATCAATGGAAATTCCTCAAAATGCAATCTTACAGACAGTAAATAATATCTATATTCACTGCCAGTTCATAAAAGGCCATAACAAATCACTGAATCGCTGTTGTTCTCTACAAATATTATAATTATGACTGTGAATTTGCAAACCCGATCGAATTATTGTCCATAAAAGGTCACTAAATCTGTAGAGCCGCCCACGCCAATCGTTCACCAAGTCACCAAACGGAACTTTCTAGCATCTCAAGGTCTGATTTTTACTTTGTTTTCTATGGTTTATTAAGCATACAAATAAATATCATAAAAATTAAATACAACAAACGCTTAGGTTAGGGTACACAACGCGAAACCAAAACAAACACAACTCGCAGGGTTAGTTGTACAGAATCGGAATCAGATCAGATTGGATATGGGCTTAGTTCTTGACCAACTTGAACCGAGCTGCCTCGGCATAATCCCTCGGATCCGAGAAATTGCGCTCCGGCTTGATGCGCACATCGTTGGGATCGGTGACGAACTCACCGCTCCACACTGGCGGCAGGACCGTGGGCTCCGTGTTGTAATCGAAATAGTCCTGATCATCCGAACGATTCCGCTCCTGCTTGATGCGAGTCTCGCCGCTCTTCACAAAGGTGCCATCCCATTCGGTGGGCAGGACAATGGGCTCCGTGTTGAAGCCATAAAAGTTGTTGGTGTTGGTCACGTTCTGGTTCTGTCGACGGATCTTGGACACATTGTTCACAGCGCCATCCGGATAGACGAACTTTCCATTCCAGCCTTCGCACTTGATGGGGATATAGTCCTCTTTCCTGCGCAGCGGCATCTTGGGTTTGATTTCTGGTTTATTTACGGATATATTAAAGTCAGGTTGATCTTTCCGCGACGCGCTCGCAAACACGATTGAGTTGCTTTCGAGCGGATCGTATTCTAAAATATGATTTCACCTTGTTTGAGCGCAAATAAAAAACAAAAAACTTGTCATGTAAATGATCGGTTGTTTGCCACAGAGAGCAGCAGCAGCAGCAGCCGACCCCCGCGATTTACTTGCGGATATTTTGAATCGCTGACGTCAGGGCGCGAGTCTCAGAGCGGTTTCTTCCGACAGCTTTAAACGGGTTAGTGCACTGAAAGAAATAAACTAACAGTAGCTCAGGAAACAAAAATAAACTATACTTTTATCACTTTCACTATCACAGTGACCCCAGTTTAAGGCAGAAGGTATCACTGATCAACGATCAAAGTTATATTTATTCCTAGAAAACCGTTTCCTATTCTATGCTTTCAAACACAATCTATTTATTATTTTTATTTATTTATTTGTTCATTTTATCTAACACTAAAAATCCCAATACGTTTTATTACTGATTTATGGAATTTATCAGTAAAACCTCATCCTGAAAATATAGATCAGGATTATCTCAATTAGGCGATAGACAATTGGCCATTTGGCCTTCTTTGCGAACCCAAAATTTTCAAGTTGTTTCAGCAAATTTGTTTAATATTTTAAAAGTTATCAATGTTTTATTAATAAAATTATGCAATTTTAAGGAACTTTAAATTTTTCTTGGCTAACTCAAGCTTTTATTCACAAATTCTTGCTTAAAATAAACTTTAATCCTTCCTTCTGACCCTAAAAAAATTTAAAAAAATAAAGTTGCAATTTGGTTATTATTAATCCTAGATTACATGTAAATTTTTCCTCCGTGTAGCTCCAGGTCGCCACCTCCGCAGGTTCGCACTTCGTTCGGTGGCAGACAATGGCGCGTCGCTTGGCGCTCGGCTTGGCCATATAAAGTCATCGTGTCTGGCAGCTCAATGGCGCAGATCCCAGCCCCAAGCTCTGCCAGGAGAGTTATGGTGGTGGCCTAGCTGTCATAGGTGTCTTATGTAAATATATATACATATATGTATCTATATCTTGATTCAAGCAGATTTACGTGATTCATTTGCGGAGCCGGCAGCAAAATATACTTGTTCTGGAGGTGTTTCACAATTAGAATGTGATTTATTTTGGGAAGCTAACCGATCTATTTCTGTAGATAAGTTGTGAAAATAATAAAGATATTGCTTCCCGTTTTGCAAGAAAAATAAGTTTGTGGCCTTAGAAGGCATTGCAGTTATTAGCATTTTATTATTCAGAACCTTATAGGGTTTTATTTATTATAAAATCGGATCAGTTGGGTTGGGGGAAATTTTCCTAACAATTATGAGTATTATTTAAAAGGGAATTTGTATTACTTTTCTCTGTGTTACATTAGAAGGTTATTTAGATTTTAATTTATTTAGTTTATGGTTCATAATTCATTAACTTTAAGGCTTTACAAAACCTATTCAATTTGCTTTAAATATATAGTCTTTTTTACAACAATTCTCTGCCGTTTGTAATATAATATTTAAATTATGACTAGCCCTATTCACCCACAATCTTATCTCGGGCATTCCTGACCCTTCCCAACAATTCCAAGCCAAGTTATGACTGCCTTTGGGCCATTACTCATTTCCGACGTTGGTTCGTGTCCATGCTAATTGCTAGTCTCATCAGCGTTCGCCAATTAAGCTCTGCACAGACAGCAGGCGTTCAGCGGTTTCTACCTAGATAGATACACTGGAAAAAATGTATAGATATAAATTGTTAAATACTAAATTTGATGTTAAATGAGGCTTACCTTAAGGTTTTGCCATTACTAAAGTTATTTAATGATATTTATTTAATGGAGAATACGTTATAAACAGGAGTTTGTAACTTTAGGTTTACAATTAAATAAATAAATTAAAAAAAAAAAAATTTCAATGCCAAGCAAAAACGTATTTTATAATAAATTTGTTAAAATTTAATTATTAAATTAATTTTTGTTGTTTTAATGTTAAATATTAAATTTATTGTAAAGAAAACATATATAATAATTTTCTTTTTTATAGCATTCTGTTACTATGATCAGCTAATTATAATATAGTGCGAATTTAATAATATAAAAAATAGTTAAACGTTTCCATTTTTAATATTTAATTTCCATAATTTGTTTGTCTTTGTAACATAAAAATTTTTATTCTTAAACAATTTGAGTAAAATTCGTACACTTTCTAAGGATATAAAAGTCTACAAAATGTTAATATTATTTTTAATTTTAATTCTTCTTTAAACATTTGAGCAAAATTTTAAAACTTTCTAAGTATACAACAATTTAAAGAATTTTAATACAATGTTGACTAAATAAATTAAAATTGTAATATTTTTTTGAACTTGCAAAATATATTAAATATTAAATTATTAATTTCCTAATGATTTCTTTATCGCAGTGCCTCTCCTTTGGCCTGTCCGCCTCCTGCTCTGCATTCCTGCTGGCTGTGGATGCGTAGCTGGCTTACCTGCGGGATTGGACTTGGACTCCCTCGCCGGGGACCCGACCTATCCTCCCCCGCTATCCCCGCCCGCCCTCTCGCTCCTGCGGTTAACTCCTGCGCCGCTGCCTCGTTAGAAGAAGAGACAGCAGCAGCAGTTTGAAACTTTCTCATTTCGGCTCGAATGGAAGAGCAGAACGGCCTGGCCTGGCCCTGGTCTGGTGTGGCCTGGCATGGCATGGCCTGGCCTGGGCTCGTTTTCGTTAGCCGTCCTCGACGTCTGCGCAATTGCTGAGCGCCTAGTCGAAAATCCAACTAATTGCTTATTTTAACCCCTTGAAAACTGGGCGCACACACATATACCCGGGCACAATGGGACCCGGGGTCTCCGTGCCTTCGTGTTTATTAATTAACAACACAAAACCCCGAACCAACAAAAGGCCTCACACACACACACACACATACACCAACACACACACAGCCCGGGCACGCTTAATCCAAGTGCTGTCTCTGGCATATTCATTAGTGTTCATTAGTGAAACAAAATGCTCATTTACTTAACTACTCCGGGACTAACGAGCTAGCTAGCTCCCTCTCACTCTCACTCAGCCTCCTGCTGGCGTCGTCGCACTCTCCACCACCCCCCGCTCACGCCCACTGCACTTATCGGCACTCGGCAAGTCACTCGGCTCCCCCACTTCCCTGCCCGCTTTCCCTCCCTGGGCTGGCCAGCCATCTCTCTCTCGTGTTGCCAATTAAAATTCCACTTATGCCAAGTTAACTCACTTGGCTCGTTAATTGTTGTGGCTTTTTAATTGGACCCTTTTTTCTCCTTCTGCCACTGCCACTGCTGCTGCTCGCAGTTGCCAGTTACCGGCTCCCCAGTTACCAGCTCCGATTCAATTGAACAACAACGGAATAAAGCGCCAACAACTACAGCCACGACGTTCATAATGAATGGCAAAAAAAATAAATACTTGCGGGTGCTTTGCATCCATTTGGAGCTCCCAAAAAGACAGGCCCACAAATCCCCACCCCCCCCCCCTTGGGTTCCCCCAACTACTCCCAACTCACTGACCAGGTTCTGCTTTTTTCAATGCCCCATTTGGATGGCTTATCGTTCAGGGTTGTCGTAATTGTTATCATGTTAGCTTAATTAATAAAAAAATATTTTAGGATCGGTGGAATTTATATTTTGGAATATGATTTTCCTTGATTTAAAGTGATTAAATAAATTTTTCTAAAATTAATTAAAGTATACCCCTGTTTTTTTCCAATAAATATCCTCAGTGCTTTAAAAGTCTTTTCTGAATAAATATAAAAATACAAATATTTAATATTATTTATCCATTATCCCAACTTATTCTATTCTAATAAAATTCTAAAAAAAACAATTTTCTAAAATTTAATATTAATCATATTTCCATATTTTTAAACCCCAAAAATTTCTTCAAAATCTTCTCTAAATAAATATTAAAATTTAAATATTTACTACGCTTCCCAAATCCCTTTTGACCCATTCGACAACCCTATGTTGGGGGGGCTTTGCTTCCCAGCTCCGCTCGTTCGTTCGTTTCAACTAATGAATGAAACCGCAAGCAGTCGAGCGGCGGCAACAACAACAACGTGAAACAAAAACCCAACAAAAACCCCTAATTAAAATGCATTTTCATTTGGGACTTCAGAGTGCCGTCAGCTCCTGTCCTCTCCTCCTCCTTCCTTCCAATGAATCCAGCCTGGCAAAGGCGTGCCCCAAGAGGGATACATTTTCACATACCCATTTAGTGGTCATGCTACCCCCAGCAGGAGGCGTCACTGGGCGTCTCGTGAACCGTTATGCCATTGTACACACACACAGAAACACAAACGCACGCATAGTTTGAAGGCCCCCCTTCTCACTGCTCAGCTCCCCCTTCCATCGCCTGGCTCGGAATGGCTGCGGGCATATTTAATTACAAAAGCTGCTAATTAGGAAACGTACACACCCACGATGGTTAATTTGTTTGCAAACCAATTAACTCGGCGCATAGTAGCAGGCGCACAGAAAACCGCAGACAGTCGACAGGCAACTGTGACGCCGGCCGAGGCTGAAGCGGTGGCAGAGCCAGCAGCAGCAGCGGCAGCAGTAGCAGCGGCGAAAGAAACGCAGGCCCTCTCAGTTCAATGCTGGGGGTCGACGGAAGCCTTACATGGGCCTGGACCTGGGCCTGGGTTCCCGCCGCTGCCGGAAAAGCAGAAAGAACTTTCCAATCCAATCAGTGGCAGCAGCAGCGAGCGGTGTGTGTGCTCAGTGTGTGTGTGCGGGGGTATTTGGCAATCCCAGCTGCTCTAACTAACTAACAACTGTTAACGAACCCTGGCCACAAAGATAAAGCAAAGATGTACGGCGAGGGGTGACCCAAGAGCAAGGAGGGCGGACGGACAAAGGGGGAAACGGGCCAGCTGAAGGCATCCAGACAAATGTCTAATAAATGAAAACGAAATTTTAATGAAAAAGTTACGTTTCATTAAGCGTGTGTGCGTGTGTTTGTTTGCACTCCGAGAAAATGTTAGCTATATTTTGGGGGTTCTTAAGAGGAAGTAATTAAGGGCTTATTTTCGCATAATTTATATAATAAGTTCATTTGAAGAATTATTTGAAATTATAAAAAAATTAAAATTATATTTAATTTTAAATAATAAATAGTTAGAAATTTAGAGATTCTTTATAACCACCTTTTGTGTGAAACTACATCCCTTTAGGAATTTTTAGCCCAATATCCGGACTATCTATAATTTTTTGCTTCAGAACTCTAATAAAAATATCTATTTCCTTAAAAACTCACAAACTTAAGGATGCTGTTAAATTTTTAAATATTTAATTTATTACTCTTTTGAATTTTTTTCACATTAAGATAAACAAATGGAATTAGTCTTGCATTTATTACACGTATAGCCATTTCTTAAAATTATTAAATATTAAATTATTAAAAAATCTATATAGTTTAATTTTAATACTATTTAATTTTATAACTCAAAAATAGTTCTAAATTAAAGGTAAACTATTTTTTTTAAAAACTCTACCAGAAAACACTTCCTATAAAGTCCTAAACCAAAAACAGATTCCAGTAGATTTTAAAATATAACTGCTAATAAATTAACTATTATTATAAATAAGTTTTCTTAGTTGTACTATTACAATTTTTTGCCAGTGGATGTTTGTTCTTAATAAATGAGCTAAAGTTGCTGCAAAAGTTTTTGACGCTCGTGCCGGTGGCCCGCTTATTGTTGTTGCTGCTGCTGCTGCTGTTGGCTTCCGCAGTCGGACAGTTGTGCGTGCTAATGAGTAATAAACCGACGTTGGTGGGTGCGGGTTGAACGCCGCTCGCTCCCGCAACCAACCGAACCCACACCCGTGGCCTAGACGAGCGGCAGACGTGGATGTCAGGCGAACAGACCATGGAGCAGCATTCTACTCCGACCAGAAGAGAGAGAGTAGTGGTAGTGGTTCTTGATGTGGATGTGGGTGTGGATGGGGTTGATTGGGGGAGGAGTCACTCTCCAGCAGGGTAGCTGGAGCTGGAGCTAGAGCTGATGCTGATGCCGATGCCTTTGGTTCCGGCTCAGCTTTCGCGTTAATTAGTTTTGAGCGCTTTCATTATGCAGCTACATGTGACAAGCCAACAGAGGAGGATGGGTAGTGGAGCAGAAGGAGGACGACACCATGCGAGATTCTATCTCTCGCTGCCAGCAAGCAATTCCGCTAATGAGATTTTTTAGCTGGCCAACAAATTTGCTTTAATTAAATTTTTCTCCTTAGCTGATTACATTTTAATGACGCTTTTTCTTAATTGCAAAACAGAGAAGTTTTTATTTTAAAAACGAAAATAGAAGCACTTAAGGAAACAGTCTATAAAACTTATAAACACCCTATAAAAATCTGTTTAAAAATTAAAAGTTTACTAACCATTTTATATTATTTAAAGAGATTGATGTTGACTTATTAGAAAATAAACTACTTTATTTATGAGGCATAGAATAATAAGAAAATTAATTTTTGCCCTATTACTATCAGATGTTAAAATTAATTTTCTAATTTTCTATTAAAAATCATAGAAAAATGTTTCAAAATGATCTCATAAAGTAGACAAAATATTTTACAAATAACATAATAAACAAAAACACTATAAATACATTTTAAACTACATAATACATTTTAAATTTAGGATATATATTTAAGATCTCTTAAGAATTCTATCAATCTGTTTGTGGATATAAAAGAAAAATTGTATCTACATAAATTTTAAAAAAAGGCTAAAGTTGAAAATCGTTAATATGTTTGGAATAGGATGAAATAATATTAAAAAATATAATATGAATATATCATAAAATGATCTGTCCTGCCGAAACTCTGACTTAGTTTAAAACTATCAACAAATAAAATATAATCCAGGAAATATCTATGTATGTGTTGTTATGCGACAATTAGGGTTTATCTTAAGTGTTTATTTTACATTCTTGTATCAATTATTAACCGATTTCATTTACTTTTACCCATTAATTACTATATATAAAAAAATAAAAGGCATAACGTGAAGCTCGAAGACAAATTTAAAATATATTTAAATGGATTTATTGTGGAAAAATCCAAATGAATATAAATATGCCATAGTTTCTAAAATATTCAACATGTTTACTACTACTATTTCTGCTGATACTAGAAAAATATTATTAATTATATTGATTAACTATTTATTTATTAAAAATTTGAAAATGTATAGAATTGGTACCATTGTACTATATAAACCAGGGTATTTTATAATCTGAATTAACAAAGGCTGAAATAAATGAAATACTGCTGATAAGGCGAAATGCGATTGCATTGCATTACACATACATACATTGTATATCTTCATACATACATAAATTTATATATACTTCATATGGCCGGCATCGACCTCTGCCAGTTTGCTGGCAGCCCGAAACGCTCCCCCTTCCTGCAGCTACGACTACAACATAATGGCTTATCACAAAAGAGTTGACAAAACACATATAAACGAAAACCGAACAAAGGGCAATGTGCACGGCACGTTCGCCCCCCCTGGAGATCCCACAAACCATTCCAGCACGTGTGTTGGGCCCGTAGTTTTCGGTTATCGTTGTATTTTTCTATATAGAAAAGAGTTTTTTTCGGCCACCTGTTGCTGGTCGCTGGGCGCCTGTTGCGCTGACAAATAATCGATCGTCAGTTATTTATTGATTTCTGATTGATGGGTCGAAAAGACCCTTGCCTTCGATTCGATTCCAATCGAAGCGCATTATTGGGGTTGGGGGATATATCGCAGCTACGTGGGATCTTCAAGCTTGTTGGGGCGGATTAGCTAGCTTTGGTCATGCGGCCAACAGCAAACGGTAACAGGCACAGATCGTCGGCGCTGCTGCCGGTTGGGAAATTTGAATAAAATGAGCGTTACAACAACAGTAGTCACGGCTCCCGAGGCAAAAGGTTGATAAGCGCTTAACTTATCAATGCATAAAGCGTGTTCGTGTTTGGTTAACTTTAGTTTATTCATTTTTGAAATGTCTATAACAGAAACCCAAGAAAATATATGAAAACATAAACACTTATGCGTCTAAAAACGTTTTGGGTGCATAGGGAAGATTTTGGGATATAAGTACTTGTATTTTTTTTTGTTAAGATTTTCCATTTTTCCATATTTTCTTTCCTTTCCAACTCTTTAGCAAAATTCTTATGTAGCTATGCCTTAGCCTATGCAATATTATCAATGATCGTTGAAAACCCAACACCCGAAAGTATGCTAAGTACAAATAGCCGCTGGTTACTTGCGACTCCCCTTGCGACACAACTGCTGCACCGCCTGCGCTGCCGCCAGGAAACTCTTCTCGGCGTAGCGCTTGGGCCAGTCCTAGGACTCGTAGAGCAGCCGCTGATAGTGCGGCAGCACCTCATGCCTGTTGACATGCAGGCTAAACTCCAGGGCCACCAGCACGGCGAATTCCGAGGAGATAAGCTCCTTGCGATTCAACCGAAACACGCTCTCCGTCTTCTCGATCAGGCTCTTGAGGGCATCGCCCTTCACGTCGTTCATCTTGGCGCTGAGCAGCAGGCAGGCGCCGGCGCACAGCTTGCGGTTGCTCTTGTTAATCAAGTTGGCCAGGATGAGCTTCTCAAAGTATACGTATGCCTGCGATATGGTCACTAGGTCGATGCGGGAGTCCAGCTTGTTGATTCGTCGCATCTCTCGCTTGATGCTAATGTGGGGAGACATAAAGAATTAGTAAATTTCTTCTTTTTGGGGGAATTATAATGATTACCTCCTCAGTTTGCTCAGGGTGAGCTGAATGGTGGGGAACTTCTCGCGGAACTTGTCATTCAGCTCCTTCTTTAGGTCAGAGGGTCGCACATAGTCTATGACAGAGGTCATGTAAGAGGTAAAGGTCAGCAGAGTGCGATGCTTGCCGGCAATCAATTCCGGATCGTCCAATATGCTGGCCGAGTACTGTTGGTTCTGTAAGGGAATTAAAGGCACATTAAATCTTGCATCTGGTGAAAGCAAACTCTAACTTACACGTTGTGAATCTCCGCCCAGGATAACGCTCTCTATGTCCATGTCCAACTTGAGGTCTGGCGTGGGACTGGCCGCACTATTCCTGTTGTTGTTCTCATACGTGAAACACCTGCGAATAATCAGAGAATTAATTATTAATTATCAATTACCAAAAGCCGTATTTCGAGTATTTAGAGTAAAGCGTGAGAAGGCGGGACTAGGTTAGTTGAAGCTCTTTGTTCGTTGGATGTGTGTGAGAGTGGGTGGCTGTGGCTGTGTTCGTGGTGGGGGGAAGGGAGGTGATATTGGTTAGTTGGACTAAAAGCATTTGGGCAGACAGGACCCAGCTATGGAAGAGCCAGTTTGAGAGTCAATTCCATACCCAGGTGGCCTGTCTTTTCTTTTTTTTTTGTCATATTAGCTGTTTTCAAAATTTACCATTTGCCTTGACGTTTGGTTATGGTTTTTGTGCTGAAACGAAGTAGTGCAAAGCGTTAAATGAATTAGCAAAAGTTAATGCCACATAATGTATTCAAAGTATTGTTTTTTGGGTCAACGATTACCGAACCAAAACAAAGGAAAACAACGCAGTTAATCAATTTGTGTATAGCTAGCTAAATACAAAGTATCTTTCGATTTCCATATTATATAAAGGTTGCCAAAGTGCTGGCTCCACTCTTGATGAGTCAGTTAAGTAGATCTTTGTCAGCTTTTCTTCAAGTTGTTGTTAAACATAATGCAAAAGAAGCTCCGATTACCAGGTAATACGAGAAGCGGACAAAGAAGCATTATGTAAACAATTTTCGATCGGAATTGTATAAGAATTTAATTGAATTTTTTTTAAAAACCTATAAGTTTGGTATGGCTAACCATGCGTATATGGTTCTCGATGGATGTTTTGTTTAGAATGGTTCATGGGCATGACAAAATGGAACTGATTAAATGTGTGTTTTCAAACAAAAATGATACGAAAGAGATCCAATATAGCAGAACTGGAATCCGGCACCAACCTCGCAATGCCATGATTCTTAAGAGCCGCTGTGCTCGTAATCTCCATTTGATTATCGAAGATGGAGGGATTTGCCGAGGCATTGCCATGCTTTTTGCGTTCCTTTTCGTACTGACGTGAGGGTATCAGCAGATGGCCATAGGATATGTCCTGCAGAAAAAGAATCCTTGGTTAATATACATTCAAGAAATTACTTTATTATTTAAACTCACCTGACCGCTCTCGGCTTTTTGTATGCCCAGCAAATCAAAGGGATCAAAGGGTGCATCATTAATAGAACTTAATGGCCGTGATGTAGATGGATTCCTACGACGACGATCCTCCTTGCGGAACTCAGCTCTGCAAAAATAAGAATGAATCATTAAGAACTCTTATTAATTACTTAAATTAAGTTCCAACTCACCTTCCATTCTTGCCCTTGTAGTAAGGCAGCGCCGAGAATATAAAGAACGGCACCTTGCGGGACACCAGCACCATCCGCTCGTCCCTTCCCTGGCCCAAGCCCAATGCCTGGCTAGCAGTTCCTCGACGACTGTCACTGATCTGCACCGATTTGCTCAAGCTGCTCCGGAAGCTGCCGGCAAAATTACCCGCCGGCGTCAGACTCTCTGTGCTGCTGTCATCGGTAATGTGGCTCACGCTCGATCCGCTTAGAACGTAGGTGCGTTTCAGGCCGCCACCGACGGCAATGCTTGAGTTGGAGTTACCCGCTCGCATGCCTGGTGCCGTATTGAGACGAGCCCTCCGCTCAGGCTGCAAATTCTGATCGCTGGCCCCATTGCTAAAGGTGCTGTGGCAAAGATAGATGGATACATAAAGATCGGTTAGAATCGTAGTGATCTAAGGAGCAACAGGCGCTCAAAAATTCAAGTAGCGTGAAAAACGAGCAAACAGCAAAACGATACAAAAACGCGTTGGGCTGGACCTTGAAGGCGCTTCGCCGCTTTGCTGGTTGCTGTTGCTTTTAAAATACGTTTTCGGTATTTATAAATTCAATGACAAATGCCAGAGCAAAGAGCGAGAGACTAGGGCTGGTGGCTTAGCTAGTTAATCGACAAAGTATTGGTTATTCGGGGAGATAAATATAATAAATAAATATTTTTAAAGAAGTATCTAAAGATATTTGGTGATTTTACAAGAAAAAGTTTTAGAATTTTTAAATTTATGAAAATATTGCTAAGTTTAAGAGCTTAATGAGCGTAGTTTTACTCGGAATCTTTAGTAAAGAAGATTCTGCTGTTAATTATTCTAGTTTATTTATTAAAATACCCTATAAAAAATAGTTTTTTAAAAATTCTAAAATTTTGTGCTTTAAATCTTTAATAAACAAGCTTTCCTTTCCCTTAGTTTCTTTACTTAAATCCTATTTCTTTACCATGCAAACTATCAACACTAACAGAGTCTCTACTTATCTGGTGCTTCCCCTCCTCTAACTGCGGATCCGCAGCAGGGGGCCCCATCGTCACACCCCTCATGCAATGATCGATATTTTCACAGGGAAGCAGCAATGGAGAGACAGACCACAATTTTCCTTTACGTATTTAAAGGGCGATCAAAGTGGCTGCTCGCTCGCTTATCGTTGCCTCTGCCTGTGGTGTGTATTTTTGGAAATCAAAAACACACAAAAGCACATTCGAAAACCAGCATATGTGTGTGGTGTGTGTGTGCAGCAGCGGTTGAAGGGCATATGCCAGCAGCAACAAATAATAATAAAAGCAACGACGACAAGTCAATTAGCCAACTAAATTCAACGACGTCTTTGTGGAAACTGTGCGCCTGGCCGATTACCTTGGGATAATTGGTCTAGGTCGAGGTTACAGCCATCATCAGCAGCAGCAGTAGCTGTGATAGAGAGAGAGACTGAGAGACTTTATAAACTCCCTCCCCACAAAAAAACCCCTTGAGGTGACGATTCTGCGTTAATTAGTTGAATATAAAGTGCACGAGGCGGGGGGCGAGAGCTCTCAAAAGAACGCCACATAATAACCCCAAACCCTTGGCCAGTGACTACTCCTGCTCCACCCTCGAAAATAATATGATGGAGGTGGCGCCTAGGCTGTCATAACCCGTTAATTAGTTGGAGCATTTGAACAGGCTCACAGAAAGCAGCAGCTCGAATATATTTTTACATGCTTACAAAATGTGAGCTGACGGCGAAGATGGGTCGCTGGACGAGAGGGGAATACAAACAAGGGCCGAAGGGAAGATGACTCCAAAATGTTTGTATGTCAGTGTATATACACTCAGTGTGTGTGTTAGGAAAAGGGCCGGCAAACATATATTTTTGTGCGTTTGCTTTGTGTTTGTGGTTCGTCTAACTTATTGACTCGCCTCGCTAATGAGTGTGCGTGTGCGAGATGATAAGAGTTCAGTGCGTGAGGCGAGCTCTATGGGCCTCCGACTGCAACTCCAAGTGGTTTTCTCTATTTCTTTATTTTGGAAAACTCCAACACCAACTAGCGAGAGCTGTGCGCCTGAGCCAAAAGCAAACAATATTTAAATTCTAACAATAGTTTTTTGATCGATTTCGAAAATGTGTGATTCAGAATCTTTCGAATTTTTTTTTTTTTGGGAAAATGGAAAGGGAAAAGGAATTTCCTTATTTGGTTTTGAAAATATTTGTTAGGCTATTTTTGGGCAGGAAATGTGAAAGAGAAAGATAGCAGATGAAATGTACTTCAGATGAGATAAGATTTTGTGCTCTGGGAGAGATCGTTTGCATTTTTTATTACTTGACATTTTCTAGATGTACTTTGAGTTTATAAAAATAGGAAAGTTATATATATTAATGCTATAGCTGATTTTACTTAATTTCAAGTTGTATTATTTACTATTAAATTTACTAAAAAATCGCTCATAATGCAAATCTTGTTGTTTTTGTAAAGCTATTTCAATAATATGTATTTTTAAAACGAAATCCCTCTTCTTATAAATCTTACAATTTGAATTTCATATTAAGAAATCGTGTTGATTTTAGGGAAAAACTATTATTTCCTTTGATATAATAATAAAGTTTATAAATTATAAATCATTATAATTTAAAGTGCAAATTATTTTCTGGCTTTTCCAATTATTCATATTTATAAAATGCAAACATACATATTTCAGCATAACTTGTATACATTTATTTAAGGAAATGATCTAAATTTGCCTGGTAAATATATTATCAATTTCCTCGTATTAATATAAATTTTACTGATTAGAAAAATATAAATTTTACTCCATGTTTAGTTTCTACTAAAACATTTATAAAAAATATATTTTGTGCAAGGTAAAATAATCAACTCAAAGAATTACCAGAATTAAAAATATTTAAAAGTCTGTATTTTTTAAATTAGAGTGAAAGATTTCATACTATTGATGAATGATACTACAAAAATAATCTAACTTGTATGGCTCTCGTATAAGATTTATTCTAAAAATAATTTGTTTTAGCTAAAATCAATAACCAATATATTTTTCTGATAACCAAATTATAAATAACTGAAAATTATAAAATTATAAAACCTTTTCCTTATAACTCTGAATGATTAATACCAAACGCCAAGATGATAACCTTTAATTTAAATATAAAATTATTTAAGGAATATAAATAAAAACCTTATCAAAAACCTTGGCAAATTAGCCAGCCTCCTAACTAAAACAAAATAATCTTTAATACATACATATACCAGCTGTGCTAGACTTTCGTCTAAAGTCTACTATCTCTTTGATTAGCAAATATTGACCCTAATACTGTTACTAAAAGCTTGAGTAAGTACACATTTCGCATCTGCCAGCAAAGTTAAATAAATCTGCGTAAAAAGCTAAATCGAAATATAAAATATATTAAAAATTGTGCTATCTGAGATACCCCTTCTGCTACCCCCCTTCCCTTCCCATTTGTTTTATTTGCTGAATGATATTTATTGTAAATGTGTGTGTGGTTTGTGTGTGTGCAATCAAGTCAACTGAGTCAATTTCGCCTTTTATCAGCAAGTAGCACTTCGTTTTTGTTATTGTCATCGCGGGGCTTTGTTGTTTTTGTCGTTATCAGCTGCTGGCTATATGTACAAATGCAAACAGATGTTAATAATGGGAGTAAGTTTCTTATATAAGTTCCCATTTGACCACATCACGTGCCTGTCTGTGTCTTCTTTGTGCATTTTGCAATTGAAAGCTTAGCTAAGCTGAGCTATTTATTTATTGATAAAAGCTCACTTCGAAGAAACAAAAAATAAATAGAGAAAATAAAAAACAAAACAAAAAACGAAATTTATGTAAATTTTGATATAAACAAGTTTTTGTTGAAAACTAAAAGCGGATGAAACCAGAAATTTATTTTAAACACATGGGAAACGCGCACAAAACGCTAGAAAGCGGCTTGTAAAACGCTAGGAAACAGCTTGTGAAACGTTAGGAAAACGCAGAAAAAAAATTATAGGAAACAGTAAAAAATTAGGAAAATGCCTAAAAATGTTTTAAAAAAATGTTAAAGATTAGAAAATCATCTGAAGAGAGCTGAGCTAACAAACCGTCTCATAAATGCTAAAACAATAACTTTTGCAAAGCTTTAAAAACAGCAAAACGCTACGAAACCTCCTGCAAAACGCTAGGAAACCGCCTGCATAACATATGAAACCCGCCTTTAAAACGCCAAGAAACAGCTTCCAAAATGCCAACTTCCTCTTAACTTTAAAAATTAAAGATCAGTTATTGATTTTTTCATCTTCGTATACAAATTTTTCAATACTTTAGAGTTGGCTATGTTTCTAAATTCTAAATTCAATGCAAAGACACTGGAGAAATTTTCATAATTTTAATACAAGTTGCTGGGAAACGTATTTTCCACGAATAGATTTGAAAAACTAGAAATTCCCAAGCTATTTTAGGCTACAACCCAACCAACCAACCAATCAACAGTTCCCGGCACTTTTTCACAATACCAAAAACATGGGCGATGTCCTGAATATTGATAGCATTATATCGCGACTTCTGGAGGTGCGCGGAGCACGGCCTGGGAAGAACGTCTCGCTCCTGGAGAACGAGATTCGGGGTCTCTGTTTAAAGTCCCGCGAAATCTTCCTCTCGCAACCCATCCTGCTGGACTTGGAGGCACCACTCAAGATCTGCGGCGACATCCACGGCCAATACTATGATCTGTTGCGCCTCTTCGAGTACGGCGGCTATCCGCCAGAGGCCAATTATTTGTTTCTGGGCGATTATGTGGATCGCGGTAAGCAATCCCTGGAGACCATTTGCCTGCTGCTTGCCTACAAGATTAAATACTCGGAGAACTTCTTTCTACTGAGGGGCAACCACGAGTGTGCCGCCATCAATCGCATTTATGGCTTCTATGACGAATGCAAGCGCCGGTATAGCATCAAATTATGGAAAACCTTCACCGATTGCTTCAACTGTCTGCCGGTGGCGGCCATTGTCGATGAGAAGATCTTCTGCTGCCATGGCGGTCTAAGTCCTGATCTCACCTCCATGGATCAGATCCGGCGCATTACGCGACCCACCGATGTCCCCGATCAGGGTTTGCTCTGCGATCTCCTTTGGTCCGATCCCGACAAGGACACCATGGGCTGGGGTGAGAACGATCGTGGCGTTAGCTTCACCTTCGGCGCTGAGGTGGTATCCAAGTTCCTGCAGAAGCATGACTTTGATCTCATCTGCCGCGCCCATCAGGTGGTCGAAGACGGTTACGAGTTCTTTGCTAAACGCCAGCTGGTCACCGTCTTCTCGGCGCCCAATTATTGTGGGGAGTTCGATAATGCCGGTGCCATGATGTCTGTGGATGATACGCTAATGTGCTCTTTTCAGATCCTGAAGCCAGTGGAAAAAGTTAAAAAATAATATTCACACACACACACACAGAGTCCTACAACAGGAACAACAAATGTATTTTCCTTAAAACCAAAACCAAGAAACACAATACAAGAAGTGAGTCAAAATCTGCAAGAAAACAAACTTAAATCCCAATGCAATCGATACTCTGGTTTAAAGGCACAAATAAGGAGTTCAACCTGGAGTTTGTATTATATGGAAAAATCGAAAAAGCGAACAATGAACCACTTCTAGGTACTGAACTTTTAACAATAAGTGTTTTTCTGTGACATATAGACCGAGATAAAGATAACCAAGCTATAGATGTTCCGTTAGAAGAAATAATTCAAGTTGGATTTTAATTATTAAAAGAGGGGGTTGTATCTATTGATGATGTATCTATATGATATATTACAGTAAAATATATATAAGTAAAAGGTTTCAGATCTTTTTAGTTTTCCATTTAAAAACCCCACAAAAATATCCCATTTCTATTTTAATTAAAGCTCAATCTATATAATTTCCCTTCAACAAGAACCAGTTGCTTTAAACTTAATTAATTACCCAACCGATTATCATTTAAGTTCAGTTTTTTGCTTTGCTACAATGACGCACATCGTGACCATAATCAATCTATAGCTCTTGCTCCTCTCTCTAACCTCGGAACGTAACGAGAAGCGGTGTTGTTCTCGATAAGGTGCAACACATCACGGCAATTCGAGGAGGGCTCCCCAATCAGGGCAGCCGAAAGCGGTGCAAAAATATAGCATTATATATAATATACAAACATATAATAAATATATGAGGCGATACCAATAACAATAGCAATAATCGTGTTAGGAAAGGGAGCCGTAACAAAAGAATAGCCGTCGCGCGCTGCTGTAAACAAACAGGGAGCACAAAGGGGAATGCCGAAAAACGCTAGCGATTTCGACCGCGGGCAAAAAAACCTAGAGAGAGAGCGACTTTTGTTTACATAGTTCAAAGCTAATTACATAAAAAAATAACAACAAATATGTATTTACAAGTCCAAGTGAAGGCTGTCGATAAAAAAACATATACACATACGTGGTGTTGATAGAAAACTATATATTCTGACTGGCCTATATTTCTTTTTAATAAAACTACAGTAAAAATTCCACAATAATGTTTGTATATAATTTAACGATTAATAAACTTTGCTAAACAATATTATCTTTAAGGAATAATAGTTGTATATAATTTAATGATTAATAAACTCAGCTAAAGAATATTATTTTTAAGGAAATTTATGGAAAACACACAAATTGGCAACTAAAATTCCCTACTTTTCCCCCGGGTTTTATATTTTGGATTCTATTATAATAAATATATAAACAAAAGAAAAAATAAATATATAAATATACTGCAGTAAAAATGTTATGATTAATACTCGGAATATAACCATGTTTAATGTTAAATAAGTAATAAAAAATATGAAATAATCAATGCTTTAGATAGCATTTAAAGGAATTATTAATTATTAAATTTCCAAGTAAGATTATATATTTTTCCTTTTATTATATATAGAGGTTAAAATTGCTAATTTGTTAAAATATGAATTAGGAGGGGATAATATTTATTTCATTTATTTTGATAATTTAATTTTATAGCAAACGCCAATTCCAAAGTATGGATTTTGCGATAAAATTTCATCTTTTAAAAGATAATTTTATCAGCAAATTTTAAAAATAAATTTGCAAAAATATCTTCTAAAATTCTGAAATTTCCAAACCAAAGAAATTATTCTTTATACTATTTTTCTTACAATGGATACGCTATCCACTGTGCTCGCTTTTAATAAAAAAAACTACAAAGAAATATTATATATTTTTGGTCAGACAAATCAGCAACTTTGCTTGTAGTCCTCACTTCAAAGTCCGCCCTCTTCGTATACAAAACAACTTTGGCAAGAGTGGAAATAACAACAAATAGCCGAATATCAGGTAAGAGAGAACCCCACCAATCCGCTTTTAACCGCTTTTACTTGCCAAATACAGTGGGAAGTCATAAACGAGCCAGAGAAGCGAAAGCCACTGGAAAAGGCCAGATAAAACATAAAATAATAATATGATGGAGTTGAAGCATGTGTACATTTATAAATATAATAAATATAATAAGTCGCAGTTTTTACATTAGCATTGAGGTTGTGCCGATAAGAAACGTGCTTGCGGCTTTATCTGCGGGGTCTTTGCTTTTGGGGAAGTCTGCGAAATGAACTCAACAAAGAAAATGGCAATAAATATATAGACTTATTTGCGAAATGGATTAGTGATATCTGTATCTGTGTTTCATCATACTGGGGCTGGCTTTATCTTTCTGGCCAGACAAGACAAGCCTTTGTGGAAATCAAGCTTTAAGGCGTCTATGCTTTATTATTCTCAAGCTAGCAGATGCAGAGAGGAAAATATGTAATTTTTTAAGGGTTTAAAAGGGAGTTGAAATTATATGTTTCATATATTCTTTAAAGATGAGTACTTTAAATCATAAATTCAAGTAGTTTCGTGCCCTTTTTCAGAGCTAAAGACCACATGGATTCCAAGGGTTTGCTTTTTTATTGTTATGTAAACTAAAATGCAGTTTGCAAATTGCATCCTTTGTGCACTTTCAAGCTTTTTGCACCACTGACACACATATAACTACCCTTAAGAACAAAGCCAGGCACAAACCCTTTGAAATCTGACCTTGAAAACATGGTTTTTTTCCAGGCTTCAAGGATTAGAACCTCTCATACGCACAAGTAGCTGGGCAGAAAACAAAAACAAACCAAAACAAACAAGGGAAACCGGTTCTTATTACGTCGTCGATTGCATAAAACTCTGCTTTCAAGGTTACCCAGTTGGAGTGGAAGCCAGGGGAGGAGGTGAAGAGGATTCACTGGGTTTGGACAGGTTTGCAGAGCCCGACATTGACATTGACATTGGACAAGGAGGCAGGCAGGCAGGAAGCAGGCTATTACGCAGTAATGATGAGAGGCCAGAAAAGCTCAGCCAGGCCAAGTTCAATGCCAATGCCAAGCTTTGGGTTTCGCCGGCTAAAAAGTCCTTGGGTTGCCTTTCAGAGGCTCCGAAGACCAACAGGGCGGGGCATTAAATCAAATTAATGCCATGACGCAACCTCTTCATGAAGAGGGAAGTGAAAACTGAGAAACAAAGCAGAATATGAATGAAATATAAAAAATTGTTTACGTTTTCTTGGCTCTCACTGTCTTGGGCCCCATTCATCGCCAGCAGCAGCAACTCCACAAAAAAAAAAATATCAGCTCAGGTTTCAAAACAAAAACTGGACATAAGTAGTTTGTTTTGGATTTTTCAAATTGCGTCGCAGCAGTTGTGCCCCCTTTTTTTTCATTGCGCCTGCGCAGCTTTTTTGAAGTTCTTCTACCGTTCCCAAACCAAATGGCAGAGTTTCCAATAACAAAATATTTTCATTTGCAACAATTGTCCAACCTAAAGATGTGCTGACATCGTCAACAAGAGATTCTTAAGCCATTCCAAAGCGGATGTTGTCCATGCAATTGGAGATTTGTGGGTAAAAAGTAATACTGTGGAGATTCAAAATATTTTTGTTTTGATGCTGATATGAAAGGCGAGATTTTTGGAATTTGTAGAGGAAAATAATAACAAGACTTTGATACTTTTTACTTAACTTTGCCGTAATTATTGTTCACCAAGTGACTCATGAATATTTTAGTTTATAACAGAAATGACTTGGCATTTAATTAGCTATTAAATGAATGCATGAAAAGGGAAAATACTACCAGGTGCTTGAGCGGTTTTTATTGGCCTTTCCTATCACCTGACATCAGAGTGCCTCTAAAGTGTCTCTGTGAACGTCAATGATATTTCTTATCGAATGATTAAATAATCTTTGTCCAGGTGAATGTAAGAGATCTGCTGATATAAGTCCAAGCGTTATATATCAAGATCTTTGTCAGGTAATCTTATCATTATGTTTTCTTAAGATGTATATTTTTGTATCTTGTCGGTAGATAAGTTGAACAGAAATAATTTAAGATACTTTTGAAGCTGTTAATCATTGGAGAATACATTTAAACCAAAATATCAACTGAAGTGTATTAGATTTTACCTAATAACTCAAGTAATTTGCACATGAAATCCATTAGAAACAAGCTATTATAATATTTTAATTAGTTATATTATATAGAATAATTCGAGTCTCTTAAAAGTTTAATTGTTTTTACTATAATAAAGCTATTTTTAAGAAAGAAAATTCAAGAAAAATAAGACCATAAATTTACTTTTGGGAACTTAACAAATTAAAACCCTTAAATTTCTGATAATTAGCAATCTGGCTCAGGAAAAATGATTAGACCAAATGCCACTGACAGGTCGCTGACAAGCCAATTGGCTGAATGCCAACTGCATAGTTTTAGCCAAGTTTTGTAAACTCTTCGATGACAATAGAGACCCCGTAAAACGGGTTAGACACCACCAGTTGAGTGGCACTAACAGTCCCACAGCCAGGCCCGGATCCGTGAAAGAAAACGAAACCAAAAATGCTAAGTAGAAACAACAAATAAATATATTTACAATATATATACTCATTCATACCGAAGCGTCAGCCGAGCGCAACTGCAAAGCTGCGGAAAAACAAGGTCAGTTTGTCAAATGCAGCGAGTTCAACGAAACTTGTCTGGCATTGGAAGTGAAAGCTCTCAATTGGGGGGGTTGGGGGACAGAATTTGGAATGCATTTTCCGAAGCTTTTCGCGAGGAAAGCAGGAGAGAAGTTCAAGGAGGTTTAACGAGCGAAAAATCGCCAAGCATTGGATTTAACGAGCGTCTCATTGGCACACGCAATTTCGCATTGCGTAATTATTTTGCGTGTCGCTTCGATAGGCTACTATATAATAATAGATATATACCCAGATAATAGCCATGATTCACCTGCTGACAACTATTGAGAGGGCAATTTAAATGCGTGACAAAACCGCTGCCAGCAAACAAAAGCTCAACATTAAGCGAACACTACGCCTCCTCCAACAAACATGCAATTGCGTTGAATTGTGTTGAATTGTTTGAACAGCCGCCGCTGGGCACGCTCCCTAATTTACGTTAATTGAGCTGGCACACGTCGATGAATGAAGCTGATTTCCCACATTTCCCCTCTACCCCAAGCTCAAAGTAATATATATTTTTGGGGGGTTATTTTTAGCCGGCAAGCAACAGGCTCCCTCTTGAGCTAATTATGCAAAATCAGGCGTTGAAAACGTGAAGAAAATCCTCTCAGCCTCTTAGAAAACGTCACAATATTCAAATTTCACAAATCGAAATTTATAAATACTTGTGAGAGCCAGCTGCCTTTGGGGGGATCATTGTTTTCCGTTGCCCGTTTTGTTTTCGCAGTATTTTTCATCATCGTTTAAGCCTTTTGTAAGCAAATTAGAGACCAAGTGTCAATTGGCTAATGCAAACTTAAGCGGAAATTTCAATTAACGTTCAGAGAATACAAGGGAAACCGGCAAATCGAAGCCAATTATGACGAAAGAATAATTGAATTGAACAAAAGTTCCTTGATCTATGGGTATGACTCATTCGATTCATAATAATTAAAAGAATTTTCCTAGCATTTCTAATGAAGAAAATGCGGAATATCTTTTGGGAAAAACTGGCCACTGTTGACGTCACATGTCAATCGGATTTTGGCCAGCAACAAGGCTATATCTTCATAAATAATGGGAAATTTTTATGTTTTTGGTGATTTATTTAGGGTTTATATAGGAGAAATCAGGTGCGCAGTAGTTTTAAAAATGGAAAACTTGAAAAAATTCCTTTAATAAGGTAAATATATAGCATGGTTAATTGATTTTCTATAGCTTAAGGTTCCTGTTGCGATTTGTATACATCTTAAAAACTCATTAAAGTCTCAATTTGATACCCATAAAAATTAAATTTAAGATTATTACAGAGATCTACAAATTCCCCTACGTAATAATTAATATTAATTTTAAAGGCTTTGGAACAACTAATAAAATTACATTTAAAGCTTCAAGATTTTCCCCAGCTTTTTTTGTTGTTGTTTATTTAAGACGTTTTTTGTTGTTTATAAAATATTAGTTAGTTGACTCACCGTTCCCTTAATGGCAATAACTTGCTGTTGCCAGCTCCACCGGCGACGCCACCGCCATTGCCCAGATTGGACACCTTGAGCGGTATCTTGACGCTATCCGAATCGCTGCCGCTCTCGGCACCCGATCCCCCGCTGCCAGCGGTGCAGCTCCGTGCCTGGTGCTGCTTCGGCTGTTGCTTTTGCTGATGGAGCTTGTTGCTCATCATTCCCATATTGCCGGCCGGCAGAACATTCATCAGGTATTGACCCATATTTTCAGTTTCACTAAAATGCCCGTCACCATCGCTGGCACCACCAGCACCGGCGGCGCACTCCTCCAGCCCGAACCCGCCATCGATGCCCATGTGGACATCAGCGCTGCAGAGGAGCGGCGAGCAGAGGACACCGCCATTCTGTTGCTGCTGGGTATGGTTTTGTTGTTGATTCTGATTCTGGTGCTGCTGCTGCTGTTGATGAGTATGTTGCTGGTGCTGCTGGGGATGCCTCTTCTGATGGTTGTGATGCGTGGCCGAGTGGCTGCGCTGGTGGTGATGCTGCTGATAGTGCGGATGATAGCCCCCTGAGCCGAGTCCCAGCGAGGTTGGGTTCTTATTCTGGTTGCAGAGTAGGCTCCTGCCGAATGTTGAGCCGAATTTGGTGTCCCGATGGGTGCCATCTAACGAGATATTCGATAGGAACGAGATCGCAGCCAGTCTGCGTCTGTGTCTCGTCTTGTTGAGCGAACTTGCCATTAGGCGATTAACCCGGAGTCACCAAGTGAGTTTAACCGAAGGTAGATTTAGATTTGGGTTTGGGTTGAGTCCCGGAAAGCTATGCGGAATGTGAAGGTTGCACTTTTCCCTGGAACAGTCTTTGCGATACTCTCCTTTCGTTCTCCTCTCTTCTTTGCACTTTCAAGCGGGTTTAATGGATTAAAATAACTATTCTTTTTACTGCCTGCTGTTTTTTGTATTATTTTTATATGATTCGATATGATCAATTAAGTTTTTTAGTCTCTAAACTAGCAGACGAGTTGAAAAACAAACTACTTGAACGCGACATGGTGACTGATTTTAAGCACTTTTAACGGAGGGAAGAGAAAAAAATTTAATTGATTTTTATGCACTTTTTTATGCACTTTTATCAACTAGCGTTTATGCGTCGTTGCGTTGCTGTTTGGCTGCAAATAGAAAGAAGTATAGAAGGAAAACATGGAATCAATAAATGCGGCGATATAAAATAGCTTTTTGGCCAAAAAAAGAAAGCTTTGGCAGGGTATTTTTTGTGGGGGATGCAGATTGAGTGTTTGGGGTTGCCAGGGCGAAAAACATTGTTTCTACGCATAGGGAACATTTTGGGTTTTTTGTTTTTAAATGAAGTTAAAATGATTCTTTTTCATATTATTTTTATCTCAACAAAATTTATATTTTTCTTATGATATTGAAATTAAATAATTCTTTAAAGCCTCCTTCCTAATTATGAAATTGTTTATACCATAAAAAATGTCATGAGCACTGAATATTCAATTAGAAACCTAGTTTAAAGAACATTTTTAAATTTGCAAATAAACCAAAAAACAGGTTTTAATAAAAAAAAACCATTTGATTTTAAATAAATGATAATACAAAAAAATATGTTATTTTCTTTCACTGAAATCCTTTTCTTAATATTTATTTTATGATTTTTTCTATAAAAATACTGAAAACATTTGCTAAAATATGGGAAAGATCTTAGTAACTTTTATAACTTTTTTAAGGAAATTTTTGCATGCTAAAACTTAATTCTCCTTGACTTTTAATCCTGATTTTTGGCAAACTGAATGTGAAAGTGAGAAAACTCCGTTTTGTCAGCAACAAAGAAAGCTTTCGCTGGCTGCGAAAAAAGCTGAATGCAGCTCAAAGCTGCAGAAAGCCATGATTTCAGGCAACATTGTTGTTGCTGCTGCTGCAATAACTCGGCTCAGTGTGCCACTTTTGTGGGTGGCAAGACAGCAAGAGAGAAAGGGAAAGAGAGAGCGAAGGAGAGCTAAAACCGGCAACGAAAAATCTCGAAGCGGTTTTCCGCACTTTATGTTTACATTGCAATTCCGAAGAAGAGGGAGCGAGACCCTTGAAATGCCCGAAAATATTCCGCTGTCAAGGCAGCACTCTCTGGAGTGGAAAATTTTCCAGAACCGAATGAAAACAGCTGTTTAGGGCCAGAGCAACAAACAACAAAAACAACCAAGGCACAGGAAGAGATTTTCCCGGGGGTTGATTTTCTAATTGGATTTTCGGTTTGGCGAACCAATTGGAGTGCCGCACGGCGCGCACGAAAATCAATGCAGGAACCGAACAAGTGTGTGCGAAAAGTATTGATGACACACAAACACACAACTAACTGCGAGTGACGTGTGTTTCTCTTGTTTTTACTTACCACTTGGTATCCGTTTGATCACTTCTCTGTTTTTTCTCGTCGTTTGATATTCGTTTTATGCTGAGAAATGTTTCAAGCGCGTCATTTTGAGCTATTTATAGTGGGTTTCGGAATAGACTTTGATTTTTTTATATTTCGCCTTTTGGCTGCCAACTCGCCTGCGCCTCCTCTCCCTCTTGATGGTTCTCTTTCACCACCTCTCTGCAGCGCCTATAACTGTGTGTGTGTGCACTCACGCAGCTGCCTTCGTTGCGTAAATTATGCAAAATGCAGGCCAATTACAAAGTGTTTACAAAAACTTCTCGACGGAGCGGTTTAACTCGATTTATTGCGATTTGTTGGGGAAGCGCGGAAAGTGGACTGTGCGGAATACGCGAACGATATGAAAATCAAAAAATCGGCGGCAGCGACGAAAACATCAGCAGACGGGCTCACAAAATTTCACGAACTGATTGCCAGTGTTAGACAGCGCCAGGGGGAAACCGCTGAGAGGGAGTGTTGCCTTTCCAAGCTAGATCTGGCATATTTATCAAACGGGAGGCTTTAATATTAATTTATTATTGAATTTAAATTTAAGTAATACAACATATTATGTTAAATAATAATCGATGTTTGAATATTCTTCTTGTAAAATTAATTGATTAATATAATTATAATTAAAATAGAATTATAATTAAATACAAACAAGATATACTGACTCATCCTGAACTTTTATTATATGGTGCTTTTTCAGAGCAAGCAAAGAATTGTTAAATCATATTAAAAAAACAAAAATGTTCTTATATGTACATATTATATTTCGGCTCCAATACAAAAATGCATTAAATATTTTGTTTACCTAATAATTTTTATTAGAAAAGTCGAAAGAATTTACTTTTAAAATTTTTGAAGAATTATTCCTAAATATTATAAATATTTTGTTGTACATATTTATTTAGCTTTTACAATTTAATTAGCTATAACAAGTAAACTAGATACTACAATAACTTTCTGTGGTAACATTAATTCAAACCAGGGACCGCAAATAATATTTATGTTTGTTTTTGAAATATAATTTGAGTTTTTTTCTCCAGTCATTCAGTCAGTCATCATCCTCATCCTTTTTAAATTTTATGTTTGAAAAAAATTACCATTTAAATTTCTTAAAAATTAGATATAATGATTACGGTCCCCGAATCGAACTTCAGTGGTTTAAACAAATTTTATAACTTATTTTCTTTATTTTCTCTAATCGTGGTATTTTTAGTATTTAATTTTTTGACTACAAATGGTACCAACACAACACTGCAACAGCTGTTTTCGCCGACGCGCATGAAAAAAATAGTTTGCGGCTTTTCGTGTTGTGAAAATAAAATCTCAGAAAATGGCAGCGAAGACGGATAAATCGTTGAATATAGAGATTAATTTCGTAAGTAAAATGCAAAGCACATAAAGTACGTTATATGTAACGTTGTTTTTATCCCCAGGACGAGGAGGATGTGCCGTATGAAGAGGAAATTCTGCGGAACGCTTACTCCGTCAAGCACTGGCTGCGCTACATAGACCACAAGGCCAAGGCGCCCAATAATGGCGTGAATCTGGTGTACGAGAGGGCTCTGAAGGAGCTCCCCGGCAGCTACAAGATCTGGCACAATTACCTGAGGACCCGAAGGAAGCAGGTGCGCGGCAAAATACCCACGGATCCCATGTACGAGGAAGTGAACAGCGCTTTTGAGCGAGCACTCGTCTTCATGCACAAAATGCCACGCATCTGGATGGATTATGGTGCCTTCATGACATCCCAATGTCGAGTAACCCGCACCCGCCACGTCTTCGATCGGGCTCTCAGGGCGCTGCCCATCACACAGCACGGCAGGATATGGCCGTTGTATCTGCAGTTCGTGCGTCGCTTCGAGATGCCGGAAACCGCGCTCCGCGTGTACCGACGCTATCTGAAACTCTTCCCCGAGGATGCCGAGGAGTATGTGGATTATCTGCAGGAAGCGGAACGTCTGGACGAAGCTGCCCAGCAGTTGGCTCACATCGTAGACAACGAGCACTTTGTGTCCAAGCACGGCAAGTCCAACCATCAGCTGTGGAACGAACTGTGTGACCTCATTTCAAAGAATCCGCACAAGGTGCACTCGCTAAACGTGGACGCCATCATACGTGGTGGCTTGAGGCGTTACACCGACCAGCTGGGCCACCTGTGGAACTCCCTAGCGGACTACTATGTGCGTTCCGGTTTATTCGATCGCGCCAGGGATATCTACGAGGAGGCTATCCAAACGGTGACAACTGTGAGGGATTTCACCCAAGTCTTTGACGAGTACGCCCAGTTTGAGGAGCTTTCGCTGAACAAACGGATGGAGCAGGTAGCCAGCAATGAGTCGGCCACCGAGGAGGACGACATCGATGTGGAGCTGCGTCTTTCCCGCTTCGAATACCTCATGGAACGCCGGCTGCTGCTGCTAAACAGCGTGCTGCTCCGTCAGAATCCGCACAACGTGCACGAGTGGCACAAGCGGGTGACACTGTACGAGGACAAGCCTGCCGAGATTATCAGCACATACACGGAGGCCGTGCAGACGGTGCAGCCGAAGCAGGCGGTTGGCAAGCTGCATACGCTTTGGGTGGAGTTTGCCAAGTTCTACGAGGCCAACGGTCAAGTGGAGGATGCACGAGTGGTCTTCGAACGCGGCACCGAGGTGGAGTACGTCAAGGTGGAGGATCTGGCTGCAGTGTGGTGCGAGTGGGCCGAGATGGAGCTTCGTCAGCAACAGTTCGAGGCTGCGCTTAAGCTGATGCAACGGGCAACGGCGACACCAAAGCGAAAGGTGGCCTATCACGACGATACGGAGACGGTGCAAGCGCGTCTCCATCGCTCCCTGAAAGTATGGTCCATGTACGCCGATCTGGAGGAGTCCTTTGGCACCTTTAAGACCTGCAAAGCGGTCTACGAGCGGATAATTGACCTGAAGATCTGCACGCCGCAGATTATTATCAACTATGGCATGTTTCTCGAGGAGCACAACTACTTTGAGGAAGCCTATCGCGCCTATGAGAAGGGAATCGCTCTGTTCAAGTGGCCCAATGTGTACGACATTTGGAACTCTTATTTGAGCAAGTTCCTGGAGCGTTATGGCGGCACCAAGCTGGAACGTGCTAGGGATCTTTTCGAGCAGTGCTTGGATCAGTGTCCCGCCGAGCATGCCAAATACTTTTACCTTTTGTACGCCAAGCTGGAGGAGGAACATGGTCTGGCCAGGCATGCCATGTCAGTATACGATCGTGCCACCTCTGCTGTGAAGGAGGATGAGATGTTTGACATGTACAACATCTTTGTGAAGAAAGCGGCCGAGATTTATGGACTACCACGTACCCGGGAGATCTATGAGAAGGCCATCGAATCGCTGCCTGAGCAGCACATGCGCCACATGTGCGTGAAGTTCGCGGAGCTGGAAACAAAGCTGGGAGAGGTGGATCGAGCCAGGGCCATTTATGCTCATTGCTCGCAGGTGAGTCCAGTGTTTTCTTTAAATTGTAATACCTTTTTTTAAATTTATCTTCTTATATTTTAGGTCTGCGATCCTCGCATTACCGCCGACTTCTGGCAGACATGGAAGGAGTTTGAGGTGCGTCATGGCAACGAGGACACAATGCGTGAAATGCTGCGCATCAAGCGCTCTGTACAGGCCACCTACAACACGCAGGTCAACATGATGGCCGCTCAATTCCTCAACACGAACAACGGCACGGCTGCCGATGCTGGAGCTGGAACAGATGCCATGCGGCAACTGGAGGAGAAGGCTCGCCAAGCGGCTGCCGAGGCCAAGCAGAAACCCACAGAGAAGGCCGCCTCCAATATAATGTTTGTGCGTGGCGAAACGCAGGGTGGGGCCAAGGACAAGAAAGACACAGTGGTCAATCCCGATGAGATTGACATTGGCGACAGCGACGAAGACGAAGAGGACGACGACGATGAGGCGGAAAACGAGGGAGCAAATCAAGAGAACCAAGCAACCGAGTCGGCAGCAACAAAAACCGATGACGAGGGTCTCGTCATGAAGAAACTGCGCTTCGAGCAAAAGGCCATTCCCGCCAAGGTCTTTGGCAGCCTCAAGCCCACCAATAAAGGCGACTCGGATGAGGAGTGATTTATTTGCTTATTGATTTCTGTTTAGGCTAAAAGTATATAATTATGTCGAAAGTTTAAGAAATTAAACTCTTGCTTATTTCTTGTATATTTTTAGATGTTGGCTTTTCGAACAATGTCACCTGCCTCTGGGATTGCCTTCAGTTAGTCCATCTTTTATTCTACGGAAGGAACACTCTCTTCTATCCAAAATTCATTAGGAAAAACGTTTCAAAAATTTGGTTTATATATTTCCTCTTGACTAACCCAACCGGGACTGCGCTCTTCCCGGCCTTTGACCGGAAACCAGAGATCGTGTAACCCCTCCCAAAAATGGCCTTTCCCCGCATGATGAACGCCCTGCAGCGGAGCCTCGGCCTGTACAGGAGTATTCAGGTGGCCAGGACAAGTCAATCTTTGGGTGGCGATACGGGATTCCTAAGACACAGCCCTCGATCTGGTGATATGCGTATCCAGCGCGGTATGGCGAAGGAGTGCGACAATAATCCGGTCATCAAGGGCGTGGTGGTGGGCGTCTATGCCAAGGAGGGAGACAAGGCTGTCAAGATGACCCCCAGTGGGGAGAAATTCGACGACCGGACGTCGGGAAAGGTATCGGAGCTGCTGAAGGAAACTGCCATGCGCGGTGATCTGGGCCAGGGTATGGTCTTTACCAATGTGGACGCCGAGTTCCGGGCCGTGGCTGTGGTGGGATTGGGCCAAGAGGGCGCTGCCTTTAACGACATGGAGATGATTGACGAGGGCATGGAAAATGTTCGCGTGGCCGCCGGCGTGGGAGCCAGAGCTCTGCAGCTCCAGGGCTGCACGGAGGTGTTTGTCGACGCCATGGAGTATCCGGAACAGGCGGCCGAGGGCAGTGCCCTGGCTATTTGGCGCTCCAATAGCAACTTGCGTCGGCGGGACCGCATTCAGATACCCCAACTCCACTTGTACGAGTCGCCGGATGTGGATGCTTGGACGCGGGGATTGTTCAAGGCCGAGTCCCAGAACCTGGCTCGCCGGCTGAGTGATGCCCCAGCGAATCAGATGACACCCACCATATTTGCCCAGTCCACGGTGGATGCTCTGTGCCCGTGCGGCATTTCCGTGGAGGTGCGTACCATGGACTGGATAGAAAATAATCACCTGAACTCCTTCCTGATGGTGGCCAAGGGCAGCTGTGAGCCGCCGGTGATCCTAGAGGTTGGCTACTGCGGCACCGCGCCCGAGGAAAGGCCCATCCTGCTGCTGGGCAAAGGGCTGACATACAATAGCGGCGGCCTCAACCTGCGGTCCAAGGAGTCCCTCCACCATTATCGCGGTTGCATGGCAGGAGCGGCGGTGTGTGTGGCCTCCGTCCGGGCGGCGGCGGCTCTGTCGCTGCCCATAAACATCAGCGCCTTGCTGCCGCTCTGCGAGAATATGCCCTCCGGCATGGCCGTGAAGCCGGGCGATGTGGTCACCCTGCTCAATGGCAAAACCATGGGGATTGTGGACACAAGCAAGGCCAGTGTGTTGGTAATGGCCGATCCCTTGCTCTATGGCCAAACCACCTATAAGCCGCGCCTGCTGGTGGACTTGGCCACCACTGGCTATGGCGTGTGTGCCGGTTTGGGAGGATCCGCTGCCGGTTTGTTCACCAACTCGAATTTTGTGGCCAAGCAGTTCGAAAAGGCCGGCTCTGTGACGGGTGACCGGGTGTGGCGTCTGCCGCTGTGGCGCTACTTCAAGCAACTGGTGACCCCCAATCGCACCTTTGACATTAGCAACCGGGGACGTGGCCCCGCTTCTAGCTGCATTGCCGCCGCCGTTCTGCACGAGATGGTGCCGTGTGCGGATTGGGCTCATATGGACATACGGAACGTGGGCATGCTGACGCGCTATAATCCGTTGCCATATCTGCTCAAGGATACCATGACAGGCAGACCCACGCGGACAGTCATCCAGTTCCTCATGCAGATGGCCTGCCCGGAAAAATGATCGAGGACGGGTTTTATTTTTTACTGTTTTTTTTTACTGCTAATTTGTGATCCTTTTTCGTTTTAAGTTTTTATTTTTATTCTGTCCCCATGTCCAAAATTTTATGTTTAGTTTTCGGGAGTTCAGGAAGATCAAGCAACAAGGTTTTAAGACAAGACCTAGATCATCTACTGATATTAAAATGGAGTCTACGTGAGCCTTCCTGTTAAGCATAATTAAATGGTTTTAATTGCCTTAATTTTTTGGGTTTTATTTTTTTATTTTATATTCTGTATAATTATTTCGTGTCCTTATTGGCTTCAGCCTCATCCTTTTTGGTTAGAAAATGTCACTTTTGGTTCACTTAATTGAGCGAGAGTACGAAATGGGAGCAAGGAAAGTGTTTTATATAAATTTTACTACTCCAGCCCGCCTCCTGCTCCTTGTCGGGGTCCTCGTTGACCCTTTGTTGTTGCTCTGAGGGCGGCTTATTAGCCTAATTGCGTGAAGTTGGCTTTAATGAGTCGAAAAACGGTGCCAAGCCTGGCCCCACAAAAGGCCACAAAGCAAAAGCCGCTGGCCTGTTGTGGCTTTGAATTTATGACACGGCTTTAATGGGTTAACTGGGTTAATGCTCATCCCTCAGCTCATCAACTATCTGGTTGTCCCCCCACTCTGCACTCCTTACCAAGGGCCTATAGTTCTGCTCTGGCTGGAATTTTTGACAATTAAGCCAACATTTCGGTCCATTTTTTGGGGGGAAGAGAGAGGAAAAGCTGGGAAGGAGGCCCAGAGACTATCTTAATACGGCGACATTTTGCACAAGTCATTAGGCGAGAAATTATTATCATTTTTGAAGCATTTTTGAATTTTCCAATTGGGAAAAATACTCTTTGAAGGGGAGGGTATACTTGATTGAAAATTAAAATGTCTACAGAGAACAGAATAATTATTTTCTGTGGATTTTTAAAATATAAATATTTCACGCATGACTGTTTATTATTTTATTTAATATTTTCTTGGAACAAAGATTATGAATAAATAAATAAAGGCATCGATTTCATAGAAAAAATTATGAAAACTCAGGCATTAATTTTTTCATAAAAATATAAAAATTCGATGTGAAAAAAATCTTTATTTAAATCTTTAATATTTTAAAGAGGCGTATTTCCCTTTCGGCTTTTCCTATTTCGCTGGTGATAAGCTTAGTTTCCTTCCCCACTTAATGCGTCCCAGCAGCTGATAAGTCCGGGACTTCCCCTTTTGGGTTGGAGTGCAGCCAAATGAAATTCGCTAATGAGCAATCAGGCTTGAAAAAAAAAATATTGCAAGTCGTCGGAGGGCACTTTAAAGAGTCTCCTTGGTCGGCCTCCCCTTGCTCCAAACCATTAACCCTGCCACCAGGAGCAGCGTTAATCATTTACAGCCTCGACGATGTAACACCAAGCCGCAAAAGCCCAAATTATGATTATTTAAAGGCAGAACGTGGAAATTAGCGTTGGCCATTCCGAGATTCGGACAGTTGCCAAGGCAGCGGGTTCGGTTTTGGTCCTTTCCAAACCCAATACCAATCCCATCGGCCTGGTTTTTTGGACGCCGACCAAGAGAGCTGAGAAAATAAATGAAAATGAAATCCTTTTTTCGGCGGCGGCGGAAAGGAGGGTGTCCTGGACTAGAAAGAATTGCAATTGTGATAAAATTCAGCGTAACTAATGCCGACCACAGCAAAATGCGATAAATTGCTGGTGGGGCTTGATGGTAATATCCTAATGACAGAGAGTCCATGGGTTTTATTAACTTATTAAAGATAAATGACTGCAAGAAGGATTTAAATTCAGTTTGAAAATTAGTATCTTTACAAATAAAAATTATATATATAAAATTGGGGGTTTATAGTAACATATACTTATAGAATTTGAAGTTTAATATAAATATTTCAATACTATATATTTATTTGTTTGCTTTATTAACTGGAGTGATATGCTTTTTATATTTTTAAAAACAGCTTAAATTTTAATTTCTAACATATTTTGACTGAAAGAGGTTTGTCTGGGAACAAACTATATCTAAAACCTTTCGCTCCTCTACTTAAATTTTATATAAATAAGTTTCCTTTGGATTTTTCAATCCCATTAGGGCATCTTTAGCTTCCGTCTGATGAATTAACCCGTTTGCCTTGGCTATCGCTTGGCTCAATACGAGGGAACGGGTTACGGATGGCTGTTGCCTTTTGCGGTTGGGTCTCCGTTCTACGGACTACGGACTTTGGGACAACGGACAACGGACGGTTTGTCCCCGGCTAAACTTTTGTCGACTTTTGCGCGGCTTTTCATTCTCGCGCCCCCGACGGTTGGTTCCTCACTTCGCTTCCGCTGCTTTTACCTTTTATTTTTTTGTGTGTTGTATTCTCCCTTTTTTTGTGATGTTGCGGGTGTCTCTGTCTGTACATTTTCCTTTTGCCTTTTGCTTTGTTTCGCGACAGATTTAGTTTCGCTGGAAATGATAATTTTCACTTGAGCGAGCATGTGAAAATAGGGGGGTGGCATGTGGGCGGAGCTGCTATAAATTGCCAATTAATGGAGAAGCCTGGACCTGGTCTGCGGTGGATTTCATTTGCATTTCGATTTCGATACAGAAAACCAAAGAAATGTCATGTGACACGCTGCGTATACTTGATATTTGAATGCTTCTAGCGCATTCTTTGGTCACTGTTCCACGGTGCTTCCTGTTCCCTGCCACGGTGCTTTTTTGCCACCAAACCTGACACGCTTCAGTTGACCATCCGGCGCTGAATTCAAATGTAGTCGATCTAGGCCCCCGCCCTCCGCCCCCGCGACTGTGTCCACCAGCTTCCCTCGATTTTTTGGTCAAGCGTCGTGCTAAATTCGTTGCGGTTTTTGCGGTTTCCTTGGCCCGTTCTTGCCCAGAGTTGTTTTCGTCCCTCAAACTGCTCAAAATAAATATACACGACGAAATGGAAGCGGCCCGAATCCGGTTCATTTGCAAATTGCGATTGCAACTGCAAAAAAAAGGAGCAGGAATAGCGAATGAATAATTGAGCGTGTGCGGTGAATATGAATGAGTGTATGAGCACTGGGGAAAATATCCTTATTTGTCGCCAACAGAAACTCTAGAGGGGTTCGGTTTAAATTTTAATAAACTTTAAAATAAACCAAATTTTAAACCGAAACATAATTAATTCCTTATTTTCTTGATGTTTAGCTTATAAAATACATTATAAAAATAGTTTAGATACAGTTTGTGACTGATTTTAATACTTTACTCTTAATACTGTTTAATTTCTGTTAATTATTTTTCTGTCCAGATTTTGTATTATTAAGAATTACATTTTAAATATATTTTTCCCAAGTGCATGTGTTAAAAACTAGCAAAGCAATTGATTTTAATCCCCTCACCACAAGACATTCGATCTAGACTCAGTTTTCAGCTTAAATTCGTATATAAATCATTGATTATTTATTGCATTTTCGAAAGGATTAAAGACAAATACAAATCAAATCAAATAAACCAAATAATTTCTTAATCCTTCGTTGCCAATTTTCCTATTTTCCGCCATCACATCAGTTAAACCCCTTCTCGGAGCTAATCACATTTCGTTTATCGTCAGTTTTATTTTAGTTATTGCTTGTTAAACAAGCAGCGAGACAGACATATAAATTATGGCCCATCTAGCCAACCATCGAACTGGGCATTACGCATACGACCCGTTGTCGATGGCGAGGCCTCGGCCTCCGTATCTAACGGTACATAAAACTGTCTGGGCAAAATGCTAAACAAATGGCCAACAACAAGTTGGACAGTGCATAAACATGGCATAATATTAGGCGACTTGCTGGTGCTTTTGCTGCCGGCCAACCAATAAATGGCAACAACAAATTATGTTTATTTATTTATTTTTAACACTGCCATTCTCTCTCTTCGCTGAATGATAAGCCAGGCCAGGACTGGCTTGGTCTGGCAATCGGATGATTTGGCTAATGTATATGTGCATAAATCGAAATTATATATAAGTATATTTGCACAAGAAATGTACAGAGCGAACAGGCTAAGCTACAGTCTTAATGGATTTCTGAAATATTCATTTAAATAATTTTGTTTTAGAAGAGTTTTTTAGTTAGCTTAACTTGAAAATATATATCTTTATAATCATATTGTTCTTATTTTTAATAATTAATATTAAATTCATATACATTCAACTTACAATCATGTCCAGCAGCTTAACATTGAGCGTTATATCGACGACTATTATAAATAAAATTGCCAAATTAAAGTGCCTGAGCGGGTTCAGCCCAAACACGCCCACAAACACTCCCCAGAGAATCCTTTTCACCCCAATCATTATGCCTATATATACATATATATTTCTCCATAGCTCAATTGCATTTTTGGCATTTTCGTTTATTGTGCAAATTGCATTATTAAGGCGTTCCCAGAAAGGATATCTCCCAAGCTGAATTTATTGAATAATTATGGCCATAAAAATATTCAGAAGAAAAATAAATTTTTCACAGGTAAAAGGCATTTCTGGAACTGATTTTTGAAGCAACTCAGCTCAGTTCAATGGAAATGTGGGTGAAAAATAAATAATAAATATATATATGTATATCCAGCAATCAAGTGTTAATATACACACATGCATAACGGCATAATTTACAAATGGTTTGCGGCTTTTTATTGGGAAATATAAAAAATATATGGAATCAAAAAAATATGTACATAAATATGCGAATATCTTGTGCATTTCGAGAGATGAAACCACCTACCGGAGCACTACCAATCCCATTGCTGCCATTCGCATCCCAATTGAGCCAGACTCCGTGCTCTGGCCGCAATGGAAGGCATTAAAATTAGTTTATTTGAGCCCGTTGTCTGGCCGTGCCGATGGGTGTTTCCCCCAACGATTGGTGCACTCCGTGACCTCCCGCCCAATGCAGGCATTGCTCATACGCAGTGTGTCCCCTAGGCCAGTCTGTGCCTTTGCGTTTATCGCCTGCATTCTGTCTGGCCATTGGTTATTTATTTAAAGTAATTATTGCGAGAAATTTCGATGTTAAACATGAGCATCTCTTAAGAGGATTGCGTATGCAAATTTCATGCCTTTCATAATTCATAAATTAGATGAAGGCTTCAATGAACCGGCCACAAATAAGTCAAGTTCCCAAAAAAAAAAAAAAATAAATGATATTACATAAAAAAACTCCTTGATTTATGTCCAAAACTTTGTTTATTTATTTAAAACAAAACAATGCATCTGTCGACTGAGAGAAATGAATATGGCCAGGCATCGTCAGCAACGTCATTGTCATCATCAACATGCAATTGATTAATGGCCATGCAAATAAATTATGGCAGTTTATTTAGCCACATTGTGTGCGGCATGGCCAGTGGCTATTAAAAAACCCAAAACCGAGAATCTATGGCCTACAAGGAACGCGCACACATTAATTTCTCACAACTTGTCAAAAGCAAAGAGCACGGAAATGTCACATTTTACTATATATTTGTTGATCAAACTATCCGGCGATATTTATTTAGCAACTGATAGGCACCCAGCAAGCACAGGGCCAAGCCCATTAAACGATCGAGTTGGTGTTGCTTTGAGCAGCCATTACAGGGTATCATTCCTAATCGGGATGTGCAGACGCAGGCCTCTACCTGCATTCCATTTTCGTGGGTCTGCCGATAGCAGCCATTACTAGCATTTACCATGGCGCACATGTAGGTGATGTTGAGAACTGAAATTAAAGAGATTATTAATTTTAAGATTTTGTAATATTTTTAATAGAGAATTTAAAACTTACTGCCGCCCCTGAAAATGTAGGAGTATTTGACACACGAGTGCGCTGCAGACATTTGGCAAAGATATTGATCACGATCCTGGGTGGAATTCTGCCACAAAGCCTTTACATCTGGTACGGTGTCGTTGGCTATTCGGGAAATAATTTAATTATTATATTTATTAAATGAGAGATTTATGTTTAAAGGATAAAGGCGGTTCTTTATTAATATTTGAAGCGAAAGTTACTTTTATAGGCAATTAAAAGATTAAATGATTAAAGAATCTGATGGAAAAGCATCTAAAATTAATTATAAACTTAATTAAAGATTATTTTACTTTATATTTAAATTTAAATTCAATCAAATATAACTCTTAACTTACGTGTAACCACCAAAGGCTCGACACAGGGTATGTCATTGAAGTCGCCCACTCTGGAATCGCAGGTTTCTGTCACTATATTCGAGTGATTTTCGTAGGCACCCACCCAGGTAAAGCGAAAGCACTGCGGGGCTTTTAACAAGTTAATATATAATTATTAATACAACGAAATTAAATATATTTCCTCCAAAATTTCACTCACTTTCAGCCACTAAATGACAAGCAAACAGGAGCAAAGGCAGCCAAAAGCAAAGCAACTTCAGTGGCATTGCCGATAAGATTGTATATTTCGGGGAATATTATTTTTCCTTTTTTTAAGTAATTTTTTATAGGGGAAGGTCTGACGTTGCCACCACGAAAGACACTCTGATAATGCGGCGATGGCAATCGAGCGATGAGTTGATTGTGACTTATCAGTTAGTTTACATTCATTTACTTTGAAGAGCAATTAAAAAAAAAACTTGAACAAAATGTTTAAATGCTCATTGAATAAAGATACTTTGAAGATTATTAAAAGATTACTTAAATATTTATTTTTATATATTATATTTCTATTTAAATCATTTTTTATATCAGTAAATAAAACAATTTATTTACACTATATATATTTTCAAAGTCAATCTATTCATATATAAGGAATTTTTCTGTAACCTTTTTCTATATCCTTTTTCTAGTGTAAATGATAACTCATAGAAGTCCACCTGAATCTCTCACCTTTACTCTTTCCTTTACATTATCAATTTCGAGTATTTCCGAGTGCGCTGCGATTGCAATCAAAAATCGATAAGCGTTGTTATCTCCGCCTTTTCCTCCTTATTTTCCTCCACTTCAGCAAACAAAGAAAGTGTCATAAATTGTAAATAATTTTTGGGATTTCAATACCAAAGGCAGCTTCCTTTGACAAGGCAAAGACAAAAACCCAAAAACGAGATGAAAAATTTATGCAAATGGCATTTAATTAAATTCACACAATCGAGACAGGAGCCGGGGAAGAGCGGGAAACAATTAAACAGGAGGAGTTGGTAAATTTTTTTAACTAAACTCGGCAAATTGTATTTGTTGTTAATTGTTCAACTGTCCTCCTCTGGTCCATCGTGCAGAGTCCGAGCCACAGCCTTTGCTCTCGCAAAATGAGTTTGAAAACAAATAAAAATGTCAAACGAATGAATAAAAGTTGTCTAATTTAATTTGTTTAGCAGGAGTAAAGGCAGGAGCAATGGCAGGAGCAGTAGCAGGAGCAGCAGCAGCATTTCCACACTGACTCTCACAAGTACTCACACTCACGTAGTTGCAAAACATTTTCGCAAATTGAATAAGCACGAAAATTTGTGTGCGCTTTTACCCCATTCCTAGCCCAGTATTTCAGTATTTTTTAAATTTAATTTTTAATTGCTCAAAACAATTAAAATTTATTTGCAATTTTGTTTTTCCCTTCGCATGTGTGTGTGTGTGTGTGCTTTTGGCTAACTTTTCCAGCTAAGCAAAGCCAGCTGCCAACAAAATACGTGCCGAGCAAACTTTGACCGACTGTGTGAATAGCAAAGGGATATTCCCTATATAAACTATATATATTTTGTCAGAGCAAATATAGCTATTTACACGTCCTTCGTCTGTCAGGAGGCCATCCATCAAATCAAAGGCTATGGCGAAACCTTTGAACTTTTCCAGTCAATTCACCGTTAACCGTTACATGATAAGCTCATTTCCCGACGCATTTTCCTTCACCTATTTCCCGGCGAAAAGTGTTTCATTGTCTTCCCCAAGATGGATCACATGTGTCATTGGCCTGGGGGCCAGTATCAATCACATGGCGGAAATTAGCGTTAGTCATACATTTTCCAAGGAAAAACCATTTTCCGGACATGCGGAAAAAATGTCACGTCAGATTTTGAGGTGGAAGAATTGAGGGTTTAATCATAAAAAGGAAATTTGGAAGGATTTTGAGGGAGTAAAATTATTAAAATTTAGTGCTTAAAAGGATCAGATCAGGATAGTGTTCAGGGTTCTGTTGGTTATTGAATACTGTTTGAAAACTTTTAAAAAGATCAAGCTTTGTTGAAAAAAATTGGAATTTATTTATTTATTAAATTCGAATGTATTTGCTTTTTCTCATTAAAAATTAAAAAAAAATTAAATATTTTGCTACAGTTCTAAGACTCTATCTATAAATTAAACAAAAGAAACACAGTAAAATATTTAATTTTATGATAAATAATTCCACAAAATAGAAAGTTAAATAACTTTAAAACATACTAAATATCAAATGCCAAATTTTACGAGTTTTATGCATTTAATTAGTAATGAATATCGAAATAAAAATTGCAATATGATAAGTTTATTCTACCTTGCTTGAAATATGGAAATATATTACCTTTAACTTTGAAATATGAATAGATTATAATAATTATTAGAATAAAAAATATATAAAAAGGTTAGTTGTTTATGTTTCTTTTTTCAACGATTATATCAAACAGAAAATCGATTTATGGCATAGTTACTGCACCCGTTATAAATATACATATATAAATAATGTAAATAAATATATAAAGAAATATTTTCAGAAATTTCTATATGATCATAAAGTAGCTGCCTTGAGTTTGTCTATTATTTTATAAGTGAAGTAAATAAAATAATTATAGTAAAGAAAGGATTTATTTAACTAAAAATAAAAATCATATAATTCGATTTCACTAGATAGAATTTTTCATCTTTAAAAAATTATAAGTAATCCCATGTTTTCCCTTACTCTTCATCTTGACAATAAACTGACCTCGTAAACTTATGTAACAACCTTAATTTGTGGTTCCACTTAAAGTGGTCGTAAAAATATTTATAAGTACAGCTAATAGTTTTTTTTTTGTACAAGCTTAGATAGAAGGCAATAACATTTCGCCACTTCCCTGGGACTTGCCGCACTCATTAATTATGCAAATGTTTTGATTTTCTCCATGTTTCTGGCTTTGGGCACCAACGAGGGAATGAACAGCAAAAATTATGTTGCCAAAATGCAAATGTTTGTCAAGATGGTTAAGTTAGTGGGCGGCGGAAGGTCGCAATCATAAAGAGTGCCATGTGATTAGCAGAAGTCGTTACACCAGCAGTAGCAGTAGCCCTTGGAAAGGCCGAAAGTTGTTAGCAAAACTGAATAGCCAAACATACACACACTCAGTTTGTCCCATCCGGGATATTGGGAAACAGGGCTTTAACGAAAAGCAAATGTCACTTGGGTCTTATGGCGGGTCCTGCATAAAATTTGCATGCGATTAAAATTGATAAATTGCCAAAGAGGATGTGTAAATGCGAATGGTTCCCTTTGCCAGAATGTGCCACGCACTCGCTCCAAGGATCTTCGGTGGGTTTCAATTATAAGGAAGCACTTGAAGAAAAATAAGGAATATTTTATATGAAAAGGATTATTTATAAATATATAAAAATAGTTTAAGTCTTAGTCTTAGAAGTGAAATCTTTAATCTCATAACCCCCTTTCTAAACTTGCTAAACATATTTTGAGTTTCGGTTTATTATCTGAATCCTAACATCTTACACCTGGACACCTTCGACACCTGCAACACCTGTGACAACTACAAGTGTAAGTAAAGAGGCTAATACATATCCGTAAATTTAATAAGGCGTGCTGTTGTGAGAGGTCCGCTTTCCGGCATCTCGGCATCTCCTATTCCCGATGACTCCTCGCTAAACCGATTTGCTAAATTACAAAGTCTCCCCTGTTGGTACACAGCATCACGGGATCTTTTGTCCCTCGCAGGAGCAGCACCTAAGTCGGTGTCCTCGTCCTTGTCACCTCCCCCTCTAATTACGCCTGCAAGGCGATGGCGAGTCCGGATCATTATGTCACCTGTACGAAAAATGCCGCACGTAATCCGGAAACGAGGCGAGCTCAGTGACGGGCACGAAGTGGGGCTCATTGTACGGAAATCGCATTTGGGGCAGATAGCGCCGCCTAACTAACGACCAGTCAACTAATACGATTAGTGTCATAATGCCGAAGTGTCCCCCCAGTGGAGGAGCTGATCCACAGAGAGAAAATATAGCTAATAATCATAATTTATATACATTTTAAAGTAATAATAACAATTATATATTGTAAGGGGATGTCACGGAGAGGAAATATTGAATAAAATATATTGATATAAATTACAAAGTAATATAAATAAATATTTATCGTAAAAAATGCGTATACATTGAAAAGTAACATTATATTCCTATTGTATTCGCTTAATTAAATCGAATGCCGATTCATCGATATTATTTCCCTCTCTTGGCCACATTGTTCCTCCGGCAACGAAAAAGTGAAGACGTTTTCACGCATGGCGATCGGAGAAAAAATGAAAACGCGAAAATCTTGCGAACGAAAACAGCGGCTGGTGGCAAAAGTGTGTCGGGAAGTGTAGTGAAAAGTGGGGGACCGGTAGAGCCCCAAATCGGAAGCCGGGCCGCTGTCGCGTGCAACAAACAATAAGAACGCATTTTTCGCCATTCGTGGATCGCCATTTCTATGTATGTATGTGTCAGCATCAAGAATTGCAAAAGGGTGAGTGAGACAGAACTATTATCTTTTCCTTATTTCCTTGCGGATAGGGGCATCTTAGGAGAGTGACAAAGAGAGCGAAAGTAGCTTTGAGAAAAAAATCGATTTTGACAATTGCGAGCGGCTTAATTTGTTTTGGTTCATTTGTGAGTTTTAATTTATAAAACTCATGTATAAAACTTCAGGATGATAGGAAATTTAGCCTTTTATTTTTAGGAATATTACTGTGTAATTATCTTTTCGTAAACAATTTATAGTTAAGAGAAGAAATACTACATTTAATATTCGTAAAACGATTAAATTTGTATCCCAAAACTCAATCAATCATATTTCATAACCAGTTATATCCCATTAATAACACAACTTTTAGGGCAATATTTGAGATTTCGAATTTTATTTTTGTTTTAAGAAGGGCTTAAAAAATGTTTTAAAATATTAATTAAGCATTGGGACAATGATTTTTCGCAGTGCATAAACACAGAGAACACCCTAAGCTGCTGCTTTCAATTTTGCACTATTTATTTTGACTGCTTGGTTTCTTTGCTCCTTTTTAATTGTTCCGAAAATAGTTTTGAGGCCATGGATAAGGTCTTGCAGATTCTTATAATTCGAACACTTCCTGGCATTGGGTCCCGGCGTATACATTCGCTTGTGGATTGCTGTATCAAGTTCGGTGTGTTGAAGCACGGAAGGGGAAATGTTAAGCTTCTGGGCTTAAATCCTTCAAGAAAGTTATGACAGTTCCTGGGTATGGTTTCCAGGATCTTGAAAACATTTCGCGCCTTGCAATGGGTACAGTTGCAATAGGGTCTGCAGGTGCACACCTTTGCATCCCTCATTAGCTGGCATTTGGGATCCCTGCGGCCGCTCTGATTCGCTCTTAGGCTCAAAAAGGAAAGGTATAGAAAAATCGAAACAGGATGCATTTTTCTTAAATAAATTGTTAAAAATAAACAGGAGATTTTGGTTTATAAAATTTTGATACTTTTTTATTTTTTTTGTGTGACAAAGAATTTAGTTTTCCATGAGCTCTAGATTAACTTTGGGTCCCATAATTCTTCATCGTTCACCATTGTTATATCTGTTATTTTCTTGGAAATATGCTTTCCTAAATTATTTGGTTTAAACCACAAGACAAACTCAGGCCATACTTAAAAGTACTAAGCCAAACAGTCAGACTAAGTGCCGAATATGTTTATTTTCCCACGACCCCTTTGGAACTCCGACATGTCATAAACATGAAACTGGCCCGTTTTTAAGCCCGGCCATAAACCAGGAACAAAAGCCAAATCACAAGGCACACGTTGAATAATTTCGATCATTAAACTTATTCCACTTAAAATCCATTCAGGATTTGCGGGGACACACAACTTTAAGGGCGTCGGCAGTGGCGGCGGAGATAAATGCCCCAACTACCCGAACGTTAACCCTCGACAATCAGCCAGCCGAGCCACCGTAGTAGATCCCCCCCGGGCGGCGGTAAAGTTGCCAAACTAACGTTGAGCAACAGCAACGATGGCAATAAAAATCAGCAACAACCCAGAGCCGGTGAAATAAACGCTCAAGTGCTGAAAATTGTCAGCTCCTCTGGCCGAGGACAGGTAACACGGCGAGATGGCTTTCTCCTCCTGAACGGTTTTTAATACACTCTCAAAGCCACGCACGAGTGCTGATCATTTGTCTTTCTTTTTGTTAATATTGAGAAACAAGTCAGCAATTAATCTACATATATTTATTAACTTTTTCTTTAATTTTGTTCGAATTTATGATACATTTAACAGGGCTCATGGCAAGAAGAAACATTCGAAGGAAAATGTTGCTAATAACATGTTGCTAGAGCTTGTGGCTAAAAACATGTAGCTAAGAGCATGTTGCTAAGAACATGATGCGCAACACACATTGATGCTTAATTAAGAATCACAACATACTCAACTATTATCCGATTTCGCTACATGAACTTAACTTTCCTTTATACATTCCCTTTTATCCCTTTCAATTTTTCAATTTTCGTCTTCACTGTTTACGTTGCCTAGTGAAAAAATCATAATTCTGATATTCGAAAGAAAATTTTACTAAGAACATGTTGGGCAACACGCGTTGTAAATGAAGAATCTCTACATACTCAACCATATTCTGTTTTTGACAAATAATAATGATGATTGGATAATAAAATTATCCTATTTTGCTATATGAATTGACCTTTCCTTTATCACTTTCCTTTTATTCCTAAAATGTCTGAATTTTCGTCATCACTGTTGCTTTGCCCAGAGAAAAGATGGCGCACATAACAGCGGCGTCCCTGATTGTGGCTTGTAAATTTATAGTTTCACCAAGAAAATCGCGTTGGCAAACTTTTTACTTTTACTAGGTCTCCCACACACACGCAAAACCACCCAAACACACGCACCCCCACAATTACATTTAACCCATGCCAGCGTGCCCACACTTAACCCACTCGCAGGAAGTTGCTCCTGAGCAAGGGAACATCCAGAATCCTGAATCCACAATCCCAGTCAGCCAGTTGGCGACATCTAATTGCTTTTGTTTTCGGGCCAGACTGGCAACGCCACTACAAGTGGCTTACAAGCGGGTACAGTTGTGTTTGGAAGGGATACACTCATCCTGGTGCTCATCCTTGTTCTTATCCTCGCGGAAGCCCTTTCGTTAAGGTAATTTTCCGCTATAATTTCTATGACTTTTGTGTGTGCCTGTGTGTGTGTGTTTGTTTCAGGGTGTGCGAAAGAAATCGTAGAAAGTTTTTTTCGTCCTTGGAGGTTTGAAATTAAAAGAGCTGTTAAAGTTGATTGTTAGTGGGAGGGTTAAGCTATGATTATGGTGTTCTACAGGATGGTAGGAAATTCTTATTCTTTAAAGGAAATTAGAAGATAAAGCTAAAATGAATAATAGTTTGATTTATGTATAAAAAAAGTGTTTTAATACTGGCTTTTAATAAGAGATGATAAACAATTATTTTAAGTAAATAAGATCCTTTTAGACGCTTTATTTAATTCGTTAAATACTTTATTGCAGTCCTGTAATTATAATATTAATAAATAATGTAGATAAATAACTATAAAACAGAATCTTAAATATTTAAAGAATTTATATCACAAATACCTCCTATATTTTCTAATATTTTCCTCACCCACAATTAGTTTCCTCGCATCCTTTCCTTTTTCGAAATAAAGTTTCCACCTTCTGGAAAACTTCAGCGCCCAAGACGAACATTTATTTAAAGCCTTATAATTTGGCCTGACACCTCGAATTCTGATAACTTCTCAAGACATTCGTTGACTTTTGTGGCTGAAATCAAAAACCCAAGCGAAACAAAAGCTGCAGCTGCAGCAAAACTTTATGCAAATGCTACGGGAATTTCGCGTACCGAAAATGGTGATGAGTGAGGCAAAGTCCTGGTTGGGTGGGTGTCCTGCTGCCGTACCGAAAGGAGCCAAAAAACAAGGAGCTACCAGTACGTTTCGCATTCGGCTTGCTTGCTTAATTAAAATGCGCAGGCAGTGCGAGCGCTTCATTTGGCGCGCTTAATCGCCTGCCGCAGGATTCGCATCGGCTGAAAGGAGGAGGGCTAGTGGTTCCGGGAAATCTTTCCGACTCTGGTTCTTGTTGTTGCTTTGCATGTAAAGTGTCAAGTTTTTCATTATAATTTGCATATTTTTCGCCAACTTTTCGCCGCCCTACGCCCAAGCAAATGACAACAATAAGCATTATGGCATGAGCCCTCTGAAAATCCAGCTCGGCCAGGACCTAGGCAACATGCTAGCTAGATACACACAGCGTGTATCTCTTAAGCTATTTTCAAGTTTAATTCCTTGACTCCCTCCCAGCTCCCCGCTCTTCACCCTCCGTGTTTGCCCCAAAAACTCCAAAGATGTTGCCGAGCCGCGGCGCATAATCACGCAAAATCTGAAAACGTGTCTGGTATAATAATGAGCACTGATTATAACTTGAAATTGTGTGTGAAAGTACAGTTGTGTGCGCAAGTTATGCTACGTGGTGTTTCCTGTGCAACAAAAAAGAAAGTGTACAAAAAAATTAAGTCAGTAAGTTTGTACAACTTTCAGGAGCTCCAAGAAAGGCATTCAAGGAGAAACAATAGTGGGGCTCTTAGGGGATTAATAGGTACTTCCTGAGTTTAAGTTAAAAATTCAAAATAAAAATATATTTTATAATTACTAAGAATTTAATAATATATATTTTTTATAAATAAGTTAACAAAACAAAATTCAGCATACATAAAATTTCTTCTTATTTATTTTGCGTGTACAAATCAAAGATCTTGACTTAAGACAAACTTTTTGATTGTTTCAAAGGGCTTTTCAAGATTTCAAACAAAATATACTAAACCCATTTCTTTATACAATTTAATAATTTTACCCCCGAAAGACATGTAATTTTAGCCCCCACTGTATGCCACCTCTCCCACCCATAGTTTGATGTGCATTTAAACTTAAATGATGTCTTCTTAATCAACTCCCAAACTCTGGGAGATGAGGCGGATCTGTGGGGTAGATGTAGTGGGCGATAGGAAAAGAGAAAGCTAGAAAGTAGTACCTTGCAACTCTTGTCCTTCTTGCAACTCACATACCACCCTCCCTTCTATTCTTTTTTTGCCTGCCCCAAGGCTTTGCTGTTATGTCGTATTGTGCCAACATGTCCTGCCAGCCTCACGAGTACGTGTCGGTGGGCGGTGAGAGCCTGCAGGATATTATATTATATAATGTGTAGTAATTTGAATTTCAAGTGTGTGGCATCGAACGAAGCTTATAAGCCGCAGACAGTAGACAAAAGGGACGAATATTTCCTGTTTCTCCTTTTAACCCAAAAACATCAAAAATGTCCCCGTCGCCAGGATTAATACGATTTTCTTTTATGGATTTATGATGATTATGCTGCTGTTATTAGTTTGGAAGCGTGACAGTTTGCTTGTCACTTGGCCATTTTAAAGTAATCCATTGATATACGAGGGTCCTGGTCCTGGTCCTGGGGTCCTAGACGTTGACTGTTCAAACCCAAAAGCCTCTAGTAAATCACAAAAATTGCATGAAACGCGCCCCATTAGCCCGACTTATTTATGGCCACGCGGCTTTCAATGACAATTCAATATATTTTCAATCCTGCAGTTTCCCCCCTAAAAAAATATACAAAAAAAAATCCACAAAGAGACAGTTGAGAAAAAAGGAAATCAAACAAAATTTTGTTGTATCTGGTCGTTGGTCATTTTTGGTTGGCTGACTCCTCCTCGGTCGGTTGGGGCCATATTTTGGCCCGGCCAGAACCAGAAACAAACTCCGCATTCGCCGCGCACAATAAACCATTACAGGCGATTAATTTCATTATCCGCGGCGAGTGAAATCAAAAACAGCAACAGATTTATGCGTGCGACCGCAGAATCTCCATCGAAAGCGAATGCAATTGTCCAGTCTTGTCGGGGTTTATTTTTTTTTGTTTATAGTATCGGGGGGGAGGCTTTTTTATGCATTATCCGCTTGAGGTTATGAAATGGCATTTTAGTCGGAAATAAATGGATTGCTTGATAAAACTTATGATGATTTGGTTTTTGTGGTTTTGGGGGGAACGTTTTGTAGATCCTTTGTGTTTTGTCTACCAATTTGGGAAGCGTAAATGTTCTTGAAAAAGAATACAGGATAAAAGTTGTGAAAAGGTAAACAAATAAGGCTAAGATGGGTCATTTTATTCTAACCCAAAACCATAAAAAACAGAGTAATTCAATTTCTTGTGAACATTAAATGTCAGGCTTTGTTTGCCAAAAAGATAGGTTTTTATTTATGGCAAAGAAATGCTGACATATATGTGGTTATAATTATATATTAAAAATAATTTTTTTTTTGTCTGATTGTTTGGGTTTGAATTATAAAATTCAATTGGGCTTCGTTTTAATTAATAAAATATTTAAACAGCTGAAAATGCCATCAAAAATATAAATAAATAAGTTCTTCTTAATTCTCTTATATCTTTGTATTTTGTACAATATTTCTTAATAACCAGATACCCTTTTAAAGAACATTCAAAAGTTCCAAAAACCTTCTTTAAACTTTCCCCTCTTAATTTCGCTTTTTTCCTTACCCTCCCAAGGGTGCATTTAATTCTAACTGTTTCATTTGTTTGGTTTTTTTCGCTGTGCGTCTGGGCTGTTACTTCCTTTTGTGGTAAAAAAATAATAAAGTTGAAATATAAAATGAAGTATATAAATAGAAGATTCAATTCATTAAGCAAACATCAGCAGATGGAACACACACTCGCTCGCATACTAACAAACATAGTGGATTTCCCGCTCGTCCGCCGCCACCGCCTTGGCTTCCATTTCCGTTTCCGCTGCGAGTGTGCTGCTTCCCTTGGATACATTTTGACTTATTTCTATTTGTATTTGCCACGCTTTATTTTCGTGGTCGATGGCCGCCACAGGAGACATGAAAGGAGATTCCCTCGCGCGCAGCTCCTTCGCTCCTGCATCGCTCTTTGGCTCTAACTGTAGAATGTATCTGTATCTGTATTTGTTTGTGTGCGGATCGCTGGGGGTCATGTTTAGCTTTTTCACCCCTTTTGAATTGCTTGGCTCTGGCAGCCGACCCTTGAGGGGCTTTCGGGGTTGGGACTGAGGCCCAGGGTGAGGGCCAGGGCGGGAGTCGGTCTCTATGGCGTTGCTGCTGATGCTGTTGCCGCCTGTTTGTTTGTGTCTCATTGAGCGTAGATGCGAAAAAATGCACGGAAATAAAATATAATAATTTATTTATTGATTTAAGTTAGAAGGGGCGTTAATTTTATGCAATATTAATAGTTATTTAAGAGGTTAGATCATTTTGAAAATATGTTTTTGGAACAGAGAGTTGGGTGTCTTTTTATTCGGGTTTTAAATATTGACTAGAATATACCTCTATTTAAAATTTTTAAAAATTATTAAATTTTGAATTATAAAATAGAAAAATGTACGAAATATAAATTTATAAATATTTAATGATACACATTATTTAACAGAATGAAAATTTTAAAGAAATTTCACAAGAAATAAATTAAAAATTAATTCAAATTTTAAGGAAAATAAATAAATAAATTTAAATTAATTTTATTTTATTTACTTCTTATTTATTCTTTATTTTCAAATATAATTTTCACTTATTTGAAATTTAAGAAGTTTTAAAAAAGATTTTCTAATAATCAAACTGGTTTCCATTAGACAAATTAATTCAAATGTTCAAAAATTATATCTTTAGCGGTTAGGTCTATAAACTATTAAATTTATACTTAAAGAATTAAATAAGGTATACAAAATGAAATGTTTTAAATATTTTACAACAAAATTAAAGTCAAAAGAGTAAACATTTTCAATAAGTCTTACGAAAAATAAGTATTAAAACGCTTTTCTTGAAAACAATTCTTGTACTTAACTTTAGCCCACTTAAGAAACCCAAGTATTTGCTGTATATATTTCCCTCAGTGTATGAAGAGTCTTACAAATACGCAGAAATAAAGAGATAGAGTGAAAGAGGGCGTGGGAGGAATGGAAAACGTTTTCGGACGGATTTATTTGCTTAAACCCAGAGTAAAAAGCTCGCTTTGGCTGCGTGGCACGCGGTAACTGTAATTGTCATTATGCCCCCGGGCAGTCAGCCCAGTTACTTACTAACCCCTAACCCCACCACCCACTACCCCTTTCTCTATATTTTTTCGATCCCCTCACGCCCAACCCTTTTGGCCGTCTGGGCTGCCTTTGGAATATTTGTCTTTGGCTTGGCAGCAAAGTGAAGGCGACTTGAATCATTTTTAGCCCCCCGCCCCTGGAACCCAGAACCACCGCCAAGCTCTTTTCATATTTAGACGTGCTACTTATTTCCCACACCCGCCTCTCACACATAACTCCCCTCCCTCCATCCGTCCGCCATCATCGTCTTGGCCATAATAATCATTTAGAGGAAGTTCGCCTGAGTTGCTTGGCACACTCAACAAAGTATCTATCAATATTTGCATTTAGAAGTTCTTTGCCTTCTGGCGTATTTGTTGAGTTATTAACTGGAATTAGGGAAATTGAAATGCGTTTTCCGCATAAGAGCGTGAAATTAAGGTTTTCCGCCCGCACGCAAAACTGTCTCTCTCTCATCGAATGGCCAACTTGGGTACTGTTTTTGGCCTTAACTTTTCTAATTATGCGACACGATAATTAACTCAATTTTATGTTAGGCCAGGACAACAATACAGGGAACAAAAGATAGAGAGAAGCAAAAGATAGAGAGAGGGAGTCTATCTTCTCTCACAACGCAATGTGCAATGGCCATGGCCCGAAAGCCAGTTGGCAGACCGCCGAAAAGGCCAAAAAAGAAGGGGGCCACAAAATGCCATAAAAACCGCCAGCCGACTGAAGCTGAAGTTTCCAAATTGCTGCTGAATGGAGCAGATATTCCGGGGGTGGGAAAGCTGGCATTTTTTCTTGAACAAAGCCAAGGAAATTCAATGCCGAAAATGGTCCAATATGGTGGCCAATGTCAATTTGCTTTTTGTTTTATTTCATTAGGTGGAAATGTAGTGCATACCAAGAGGAGTAGATCCATTCTGAAAGTCTAAAATACTTGTGAATTTAAGTACATAAATCTTTTAGCTACACTCTAGCATTTATCCTGCTAAATAAAGATCCAACTTAACCTGGCTATAAACCATATAGCTCATTAGCCATAACAAGACCCAAACGGAATAACACTCTCTGGGGTTTACCACAAGTGCTCTGGCCTGGCTCGGCTCCTTTGGAAGTGCTCCCAAATGTGTGATTGTCTTGGGGGTCGCCGAAACCCCAGGACCTTGCAAGGACTTAAGCCAAATCTTAAATTAGCCAAGTCACGACGCCAGCTGAAGCTATTAAAAATTGTGAAATAATTTCCAAGCACGCTCCAATGGAGCAACTGGGATTGTCGCGGAGTGTGGCTGCAATTACTTTGATGGCGACTGTGACACTGATGATTATGATGATGACGCGCACGACTCGCGGGGCATGCAAATACGAAGGAATCCTGAATCCTCGACTTGGCACAATGGTTAGCGAAAGTCAGCAGATCAGAATCAACCCTCTGGATGGTTGGCCAACGGGGGGCAGACGCCGCCCATGTCGAGCCTTTAATCAGGGCGCATTATCAGCATGGCTATGATATATAGCTATTTGTTTGATGACTCCGGGTGTGTTTGAGCACATCTGGCGCGATACCAGGTGGAAGGGAACTCCATCCTCCAACTGCTGATGAACTGGGCGAGTGCTCGATGACAGACTTGAGAAGTGCTCTTGGTGGTGCTAAATGGTGCCAAGGGTTAGGGTTCTGCCTTAGTGGTAATTATCATTAAAGATTTCTGGAGTTATTTCATGACACTTGATATGTTTTGGTTAATAATAAATAGAGGGTTTCGTTACATGAAAGGATGGATATGTGAAAGGCAGACTTTTTTCTTTTGCTAAAAGGATTCTTGTGAGAGGCAGACTTGATTTATGGTTGTGGCTTAAAGGCTTTATCTGTGATACATTTAAATTACTTAATGTTAATTATATGTTATACAGATGGAAAATTTTCTTCAAGGGATTAAAATTGTCTCAAAAATGTATGATAGCTCAAAAGAATTGAATTAAAAAGAAGAGAAAATAAACGAACAAGAAAAATGAAGGAAAATCTTGTTATAAAATGAGAACAAGGAAAATCTGTGAGCACTGCACATGGAAAAGCCTTTTGGTGTATTTTCCCCACATTATAATGCTATCGAATATTCACCGAACTGTGTGAAAATTTGGCTGTGGTGTCTTGGCATTTTCCTTGATAATTATTCGCGCCAAACTTTAAGGCACTTTAAGGCGCGCACTCGCTGGCAAAGCCTCAAAAAAATATCGGATCACAAAGGAAAATCTTCTTTTTTTCACACCGGGCGAGAGGGAAACCCCCGAAGAAGCTGTCAAGCGTTGAATGTAAATGCCAGGCAGCCAGAAGATAAGCCGACGCCAAGCCAAAGCCAAGCCAAAGGCCCGACAAACAAGCCGGAGAAGTGTCGTTCTCATCGCTCGCTCATTGTCCTTGCGCGCGACTAAAATTAAAAAGAAGGAAGAAGAAAAGTGATAAGGAATCGGCGCTGGCAACTTGACACAATGAACTTAATATTAATATGAAGTAAATAAAGGCAACGCCGCCGAGTGTTGAAGTAGAAGTCGCTCTCTCGGTGGTCTGGAGTGCGGTGGTAAAGTGAACTCGCAGGAGTCGAGTGTATTATGGAGTGCCGCCTGTGCGGCTTGGCTTGTATGTGTTGAAAAGATTTACGAGCCCGAAATTCGAACAAAACTTTAAGAGAGTGAGCCATAAATTAGCCAGAGGGAGCGAGTATACCGAACCCGGAATAATACAGAGCCACCGGAAGCCCCGACCTCGGAGTCTAGTATTTTGACAGGACCCAGCCACGCCCTCTCCATCCTCCGGAGCCGGGCTCAACCCCTTTCAACGTTATCCCCTTATCCTTTATGGTTATTGTGTGCAATTCGTGGTGGCTTCACCTTTTTATTTTCTGTATTTCTGGCCTGGGGTAGCACCGTCGCTTATTGTTATTGATGTTGTTATCAGTCGCAATTATTTTTTTGATTTACACAATTCGAGGGAGAGACCGCTTTTTGCTTTTTTCGGTGACAATTTTCTCGCCTCGTTTTGCGGTTGGTGAAAAGGCATCGTTTCCCTGAAAAGGAGGCTGGGAAAATCGCCGGTCGCCCGGCTCATTTGGGCTCGGCTTAGTGTGGGTGATGAGGAGGATAGGTCCTGGCTCTTGGTCCCTTTTCCCTTGAGGTTTTTCTCCCTCTCACTCTCTGCATTATTGACAGTTGTTGTGGAATAATCAGATTTAAAACGTTAAATGTCGTCGCTACTTGGGCGGTTTCCCAGTTTTTCCCCAGCTTTCCCAGCCTCACACCAACTACCATTTCCATGCCCTGCCATATTTTGGCCGCCATTGTCTTCGGCTTTTATCTTTTATTTTCTGTTTGGCTTATTTTTGGAACATTTGCCAGCACAGAGATTGGCTTTGAATTTAAGTAGCAATTTCCTGTTTTGTTTCTGTCCCCGTTGTTCATGTCATGTAATGAATGTGAAAATATGTTGTGAGTGGTGGTACTTCGTTGAAGGTGCGCGGATGTAATGTTTTTTTTGGAAAGGATATTACCCCTCAGCAGCACAGGTCCACCAGCGATAATTTGGGATTATATGCAGGCGACGAGGTAATAAAAATTTGCCACACAATTTTTATTGCGTGCAAATGGGAGAATGCGAGTGTTTTTATATTTTTAAAATATGTGTAGGTTTTTTTATGTAGCTTAAAAATGGGGGTATAATCATCAACTGAGAAGGGATAATCTACCAGATTAATTCAATATCTATAAGTCATATTTAAAACTTTTAAAATTCAACCCTTTATCGTGTATAGATTTTTATCCAATTATGGGATGAGTTCAGAATTTAAATAATAAATACCCCATGTCTTACAAATGAGTTAAATGTTAAGGATAGGTTAATAGCTGTTTAAAAAGTTAAAAACTTATATAAGACTTTATTTTTATTTGAAAATAAATATTTATTATTCTTAGAAAATATATTATAAACCTTTTATTCTAAAAAATAATTGGTGATATATTTTGATCCCTTGAAAAATAAATAAATAAATTATTAAATATATGTATTTTAGGTAAACAAAAAATATAAAAGAAAATTCTTGTCTAATCCTTGAAACTGATTGAAAACTGAAAATATTATATTGTAAAATAAAACAAAATACGTTGCTTTTAAGATGAATTGATACAAAAATTGACAGCTTCTTTGGTAAAACCATATATATTAACAAATCTCCCAATATCCGACAGTATTTCATTAGATTTTCAAATAATAAAGTCCTCTTACAGCAGCTGATATTTCCCAAAATAATTATTCAATGTTTATGCATCTCCGTTTCGCCGGCATTATGGCGATAATAAACCCATGTAATATGGCCAAAACTGACTTGAACTACATAATGAAGCGTACTGAATGTAATCCCAGGCAGAAACACACTCGAACCTAATTACACTACCAGGACCTACTAGTCAAATTTCGGGCAATCCCAGCCGGCAGGCAGCATAAGCCAACGTAAGGTGTTGTCTTATTTCACGTAAGCCGCTTAACGTTTCTCATCTATATGGTCGGATCTCATGGATCCCCAGCCCAACCCATAAGACCCCATTACGTAATGCATTCAAAGTTATTTGCCAATGGGTGCTGGATGGGGGGATGTCTTCACTTTCGTGGGGAATCTGAGACAGCCGCCACCCCCTGAGCCCTCCTCCTCCCCCTGCATAATCAAATTCAATTGCTCATTCAAAACATTAAACTGTTTATTTTTGGATGGAGGCGCAGGGATGTAGGGGAGACAGGGATGCAAGGAGGCATTGGAGGCGGCTCAAGTGGCAAGGCACTTCATCATGCCGCCTAATCATTTGACCCACTTGAGAGTTGTGCAAATACTTTTTACGTTGGCGCAAACGTCCTATCCTAGGCTGCTCTCCCACTCGCACACACGACGACACACAGGACACATGAGCTGGTCTAATCCTTTCAAATGTCGGAGTCGCAGTTAGAGACACAGAGCCAGAGCGAGAGAGAGAGGGACGGGGCTGGGGGCAATGAAAGGGACGGAGGCAAGAACGGAGACGGCGACGAAGTCTCTGGCAGTTTTGCATGCATGCAGTAATCATTTGATTACACTAAAATAAATTCTTTCGAGAAGAAATTGATAATCGAGAACATGCGATATGTTGAAACATTTTTGGGAATTTAATAACCGTAAAAATAATACATAAGGGCACAAAATAATAGACTTTTATGATATTTACTAAGTAAGAAAAGGGGTTTTATAATATTTGGTTTTTAAAAATTCCTTTTATTCTTCAGAAAGTTTCGATTATTTTGCTTTAACGCATTTATATAAAAAAAAACTATGTTAATATTATTTTAAAAATTATATTTCCAAAGAAATTAATACGCAAATATTTTGTTACAAATTTCAAGACAAATTTTTCATTGATATTAGATACAAATTGGGTCGCCACATTACATTTTCCCCCAGTGCAAAAGGAAAATCGGTAAAGGGTGGTGCACAAGTGAAGACAAGGAATTTGGAAAATCTCAGCTCAGTGTCAGGTTGCACGTTGAAAATTTGTCGTCATCGTGTCTCGCACACAAAAATGGCGTTAAGCATAGAATTTTGCTAGGACAAGGTGAAGGGAATAAGGTGGGGCACCCGGAATGGCAATGAATGGTTCCGGGGGGAAGAAGGACTGCTACTTCTACTTCTACGGACTACGGCTACGGACTACGGACCCGGGCCAAAGACAAACACATCACAGAAAAGAGAGGAGTTGAGGCAAGACGCAGGAAAGAGAGGAAGATACTTGGCTGCGGCTCAAGGATAAGGCAAGAAATAATAAATTATATTTTCCGTGATTTGTGTTCGCTGCCTTGAAGCATTCTCTTTCTCCATCCCATCTTTCACTCACTCTCACTCTGTCTATCTTTCCTCTCCTTTACTTTTCATTGAAATTATTTTGCAAAATTTACTTTTGCCATGAAAAACCGAAAAACAACAATAGAAATTATTCAACTACAAGTACTTTGAGGTTGAACCCGCCTTGAGTTTTGGTTTCTGAATGAAATGCCATTCAAGTCATCGGGAAAACCAAAGAGCATAATTCGCTCACTGGAAAACCCATTGCGCAGAGAGCGGAAAAATCGTGGAAAACTCGAAGAGCAATGGCTCTCTTAGGCCTTGCCAGGGTTGTCAGCTGCATGATTTTCAATTAAACTTTTGATAAATGTTGTCTGAGGTATGCGGCTCAAGTATCTGAGTTTTTGAGGGGTGCAGCCGCTACCCTTCTGCACAGGCGAATGTGTTGCAATAGTTCCCATATTTCCACATGACTTGCCACTTTCGAAGGCCTTATTAGTTGCGCTTTTAAGAACGTTTAAAAGGCGATGATCCCAGCCCCGCAGGGGGTCAGAGAGTTCATTGATAGATAAACATATATGTATATAGAGAATCGTCTTGGATAAACATAAATGTGAACTGGACGCGTGGCAAATTTAATTTCAAATCGAAGTTTTTAGCTCCGTCACCGGGGTTTGGCGTCTTAACTGCAAGTCATTGTCAAAGCGAAACGTAAACCAAATTGCATTTTCTGCGGAAATTTGTACGGGTTGTGTGAGAGCTTTTCATTGGGGGGTATCTTGAGAGTGCAGGGGGTATGTTGCATTAAGGAAGAGGTGGATTCTTGAACATGGGAAATAATTAAGAAAATTTTAATAATTATAATAATTTATAATAATTCGCCTAAGAAAAATATTAAGGTGCTCAAATGCATTCTATGATTTCTATAAACTGGGTTTTGGGGTGACTAGAACTGAGGAAGTTTAATTTCTTATAATGAATATTTCTTTAATAAGTACATTGTGATCTTAATAATATTACGACTTAGTAACTTTTCGAACATTTTGGCATTAGTTTGTGAGTCCAAAATGTTGAAGAATTTATAGAGAATTTATAGAGCATATTTTTATACGATCTTCAGCAAGCTTAAAATTAATTTATTTTGATTTTATGGGTTCGAAGAATGTATGTTTTAATTTATTTCCATTAAATTCGATGTCAGTAAATAATATGCATCTTAAAAGTATGCAATGATATCAAAGGAGGTTTGACAACAGCCTCGAGGTAGTTTTCTCTTAAGTATTTGAGATTTTCCCTAAGAATTAACTTTAAAAAATATTAAATTTACAGATAATTAAATAACCATTAAATATTAATAGCCAATCTAGATTTAAAGTTGCTTCCAAAGTATGCTATGATTTCAAGAAACCAAGCACTAGGTATTTCAAAGTCGAGATATTTTATTTGCTGCATTTTTTATAGTACCACCGCTTGTGATTCTGGCATTGGGATTAGCACAGAGAAAAATCGTATATAAGTGGCAACAATTGTCAAGCAGATGCAGCAGCAGCAGCATCAACAGCAACAACCCCTGGAGTTGAACCCGAAAAATGAACCCGAAACCCCTCGCACTCCTCGGCGACTCTCCTGCCGGTCCTCTGGCAACCGCAACAATAGCAGCAACAACACCATTATGACAATGTGTGACTGCAATGGCAATGACATTTCTCCCTCACTCCCTCTCTTTCCCTTTCTCTCTCGCGTCCCTGTCGCGCACATTGTCTTGCCTGGCTCATTTTTCACATATTTTTCGCAAAGTTGAAACTATTTTCGGAACGCACTGGGGTTGCTCTGGCTGCAGCTCCTTTTATTATAGTTTTTGTTTGCCGTTGCCGCTGTCAGGCGACAGGCACTCGAAACCGTTAATTGGTTTTATTTTTAATGATGTTTAGGCGAGACGGTATTGTGGATATAGTTGGATATAGAATGGGCTAGGCGAAAGCCGACCCACGCTCGTTAGCTTGCCTGCAATTATTTATGTAAATTCTGGGCGTTGCACTGACGTGATTTATGTCGCCTTTCTTTTCATCGGGCGGAGTTTACTGTAAAAACAATTAAACAGCTAATTGACAGGGCTGCTTAAGATATAGTACTATATTTATGGGCAGGAAAAGGAAGAGCCAAGTGGAAATAGGAGCCAGCAGCGGGTCAATTGATTTCGGTAGCTGTCTTTTGTAATGAACCCTTGGAGGGGCCTCTTTCGAGTGGAGTGCCGCCGGAAGCGGGGGGTTAAGTCTATATTTTAAATTGAAATTTATTTTTGAGAATATTAATTCGAGGAGATAGTGAAAGATGGTTGGTTGAAGCTAAGAAAATACTGGGGAAGTAGGGAAAATGGAATGGGAAAATAAGTTTTATTTAATGCTATTGAAAGCTGATTGAAAAAGGTATAGAAAATAATGCAGAAGTAGGGAAAAGAGGGATTTTCCTGGCGTTTTATTAAATTTATTAGTTAATTATACTTATATTTCATTTTTATTTATTTTTAATTTATACTTCATTATAGATTATTTGTTAAAATTATTTAACCCCCTTCATTAAGCAGAGAAATATTTAATTTTTTTTTGTTTATTTGTAGTACTTTTGTTATTATTAAATTGATATATTTATTCTTTGCCTTCATTTAAAATCTTTCCTTTGAGGTGTGCATTTTGTTAGATTTTTATTTAAAAATGTAAACTCAAATCTGGCTTAACAACACAACTTCTTAAATATATATTAAGTGCTCTTTATTTCCCTTATTTTAAATGCCCACAAAATGAGCCCCAACTATTTTGTAGTGCAGTTAGTGTCCTTCGCCGTGCGCAGAACCCTTTCACCTGCACTTTAGGCTGGCCCAACAGGTGTGTCCTTGTCGTAGGGCACAAAAACACCGGTCGCTCCGGCATTCAGTCTGTCAGTCGGCCAGTCCCCCTCAGCCTGGGCCACTCCATCCAACTGTCACTCTGGCAGTGCGTCAGCTTTGAGCGATTCAGTGCACATTAACACCCCAGGCCAAGACATAATTTATAAGCAAATGCAGTTAAGTTTCCTCTGGAGGATCTCAGGAGCCGGCAATGGCGATGATGAGATACTTTGAGAATCCCACAAATGCCGCCAAACAAAACCAAGCCGGCTAAAAGAGAAAGGAGGATTCTCTGAGAGGGAAAAGAGTGTCAGGCGCAACCCTCTGGACATTCTTTCTCTCTGACTGGAAATCGTATAACACTCGGGGTATAACACACCACGATGCTGAAATGTATCTCGCGGATATCCTCGCAGGGCACATCCGTTAGTTTGCGAGCGTTGGTCGTCAGCATCGGACGTGCGTCGTGGCCTAAAACCAAATATAAATATTTTGTCAGAGGGAAATCGCTGCGGAGCGTTGCGGCGTGCGTAAAATTTCCTCGGAAAATTCTCCAGGGGCGGTTGAAATAGTAACTTTTTCGCGACAACAACTAGACAGAATAGTCGGGGATTGGGAAAGCGGAAGTCATCCCATTAGCCGAACTCATTTAAAAGTTTTTTGTGCAACCAAGTGCCGCCGAGTGCGCAGACATGTCAAATATGCACAATAAATACGCGACAACACAACAACAGGGCAAACATCATTAATTGCTCGGGCCGGTGAAGTGTGTGCCAAGTGTGTTCGAAAAAAAATTATTTATACAAAATTAATTGCATTTCAAGCGTTCTTAAATACGCATCAATCGGCTGGGATTTTCTGCGGTTTCATCCCGGCGAAACATAAACAACAACGACCGAAAACACTCAAGTGTAGGAGGAGTTGTAGTGAGGAGTGAGTTGCGGCCAGCGTTTCGGTGGGTCGTTCGCTTGTTGTGCGCGCAATTTCCGGTTTCCGCTTCCGCCGGAGCAGCGTCCGTGTCCGGCCGACTAGGCGCAACATTAATTTGCCAACGCCAACTCTGGAGTTGGACAAAAAAGAAAGAGTAATCACAAAACAACGAGGAGTCCCCAAAAGAAAAACAAGACAGAAAAGTGCTAAATTTCCTTTGAAACAGGAATTTTGAGTCAAAATTAACAGTTATTACAAATAAATTATTGGAAATTATAATATTCAAATCAAGCAAAGAAATATTTTAGGCAAGAAATTCAGCCAAGTGTTTAAGAAATATCAGGTTAGTGTGCAAAATATTTTAGAAAACGAGATAAGATTTAATTCAAGGCCTCAAATAAACTAGTTTCACTTGTGACCCCGGAGATATATGTTCCATATTTATTTTCTGATCTTTTTGCGGATTATATTCCGCGTTTAATTTCATGCCCGGCGCCCCAAAGTATGCAGCAAGCATATTTCAGGCGTGGCAGGTTGTTGGCACAAGAAGCGAAATACAGCAAAAACAAAACGAAAACGAAATGGAAATGGAATGACAAAAGTAATGCGAGTGTGTGTGTGTGTCCTGTGTGTCCTGGGTGTTGGGTGTGTGTGTGTGTGTGTAAGACAAGCAATAAAATGGCAAGCGAGCGCCAAGTTTTTGCGCGCCAAAAAGCGTGCAACAACGCGAGTGGCAGCTATGTTTATGTGCCACATAAAACTAGCGCGGCCATGTCGCATTGTTGGCAGAACAGAACAAGGCAAAAGACGGTCAACACAGAAAGAAAATCTGAAATATAACTATTTACTAAATTAAAAAAAAAAAAATTATTTTCAAAAGAATTGAGCAGAAAAGAACTCAAAATAGAGGGAGAAATTAGATTATTTTAAGGTTGTTAGACTTCTTTAAATGTGATTCTCTGTTCTATTTATTTGAAAACAAGTAAAAAATTAAAGTAAAATAAAGAACAAGATCGATTCAAATTAAATATAAACTTATTTTGTTGTAACCAAAGATAAAATAGTTGTAATATTTAATAAAACTCATTTTCCCAACTATTTCTTTTAGTGACCGTTTATTTGATCTGCTTACAAGGTCACTTTGTATTCCTGAAAATATCTGATAAAACCCACTTTTGCTGGCAAAAGCTGATAAAAACTATATAGCTTAAATTTGCCAAATAAACTCTTTTGTTTTTCTGTGCAAAAAAAAAAAAAAACAGAACAAAGCAAACCCAAAATTCCACGATGTCGGCCAGTTTTATTTTATGAACTTTTATGGTGGTTATTTGCCTTTACACTGGCCGTGCTTTTTGCAGTACTCTGTACTCCCCGGCTTTAGTAAACAATAATCATAATAATCGTAATCACAGAGCAGAAGGCAGAAAGCGGGGAATAGGGAGCAGGGAGCAGAGAGCAGAGAGCAAGGATCATGGAGCAGAAGGCATCGAGCGGAAAGCAGAAAGCACGGCAAACAATGAGCCGGAGTCGCTGGCCTTTTTGTGCTGCCTGTTTTTAGGCGCCGCTTCGCACGTGTTTGTTCGCACCTAGTCAGGCACACACACACACAGGGACACGGACACGGCACAATTGCATTCACACATATACGGATGGTGGAGAAGGTCCTTTTGTTGTCGTCCTGTCGCACTAAATTGCGCACAATTGAAAGCATACTTTTCAGGCGCCCGAGCATTTAGTTCGGTGCAGCCCAATGCCTCGCATACCCAGCATTTGAATGCCCTGCACTCGCAGCACTCCCATCCTTCGTCCTTATTTATCGCACTTCTCGCCAGCCTCTTAGTCGCTTTCAAAATCCCCAAAGGACGTCTGTTGTTGCCCTTTTCACATTCTTTTTTTTTTTCGCTTCTCCGTTGTATTTTTTTTTTTTTTTTGGCGCAGTGTGTAAAAGGTTTTTTATTATTAAATATGGCAGTGAGCATTAAATATTTCTGGGCTGTCAGGGTTTCAGCTGCGAGATTACCTAGGGGAATGTTTGCCTTCGCCTTTACTTTCGATCCAAACACAACAAATTCTTGGGATTCTTGTGCTTTGCCTTTAAACTTTTGGCGAAAATTTAATTAATAGCCAGCCGGCACCTTTGGGGATTTTCGTAAAATTTTCGTGGAATTTTCTGAACATTTTCGAAGCATTTTCACTTGCCAAAAGATTCCTTAGCAGCGGCTAATTGACCTCAATTTTGCTAATCGATACTGGGCCTTAGCCAGGGCCTTTTGTCTCTGGCAATAATTTCATTAGATTGGCCTCGTCTACCCGAAAATGTCTTCTCTCTACGCAGCCTTAATTAGATTAATGAAAAATAGGATTAGGCCCTCAGTCAAAGGAGAGAAGAGCCCAACCAAGCGGCTTAAATCAATTGTGCTGTGTGTGTGTGTGGGCTAAGTACTTATTTCTACTTTCTTAAAGACGTTCTAGAGAGTTTTTTTTTATCTGTGGCCTTGGGGCCTTCGCAGGCAACCGCAGAAAGTCCCCAAGTCTTTGGCTTGAGTCCTCATTATGCGTCGCTTAGCTGCCATTTGCCAGAAATGGCCTCCAAGAAAACAAAATTTCCATAGCTGAACGGAAAAGTCGAAAAATACTGGACGTGACACACACAACAAATTCACAGCTATTTTCCCAGCCACCCTCGCTTTTCATATTTTCAAATTAATTTCAGGGAATTTCCCCTGACTCCAGGGCAAGTTTGGTTCCGTTTTGACATAATCTATTATAAGAGCTCATAATAATTTTTGCCAAAGTTCGTTTTCTTCGTATTTTTTTTTTCACTCTCTCTTGTGTTTTTTGTTTCTTTTATGGGGGAGGTTGGTTGCTTTTAATTGTGGGCGTGTCGGGACTTAATGAGATCGTCCGAAAAAGAAAACCTAAAGCAATTTGAATGTTCGCCAGGGGAGTGATTTCAAAGTGGAAAAATATTAATTAGTATTTGCATAAGGACCAAGGATCTAACACTGAAATGTGTGCCAATACGTCAGCCATAATAAATCAAGGAGCTTTTTAGTAAAAAAGTTACCTTTCCAAACACACATACGAACTCATAACTCCTGACAGTGACTTATTACAGCATTTATATTCGTGTGTGTATATGGTTCGTCATAAATTTTATAGAACCAAGATTCCGGGAAAGCCGGCAGCTGAGGCTAAAGGTTAAACCTGCTAACTAGAAATGTGTGGCCTCCAGATGTTTGCTATTATTAAAGATCCTGTGAACACACAAAAATTGAAGACTAGAAAACCAATTAGAGGGAATATTCCAACCTCCTTTTAAATTCTAAATTATTCAGGTATCTCTTAAATAATATTTTTTTGGCCCTTCCCAACCATTTCTCTCTGAAAATTAACCCTACCTTTACTCTCATGCATATTCATTTATAGTCAGACATTTTTTCCGCACTCTTTGTAACACTTCCATAAATTTCAACCATTTTTCAGAATTATTTTTCGGCACCAGATATTTCTAAATATTTACGTAGCCAATATTTTTCAATATTTTGCCAACGAAAACTAAGTCTATTGTTGGCATATTTTGCCAATTTCAGTTGTTCAACTGAGCTTTAACATACTTCTTCCTCCTCTTTGCCCCCCTTTCTATGTTCTTAATGCTTTTAGCTAAAAATTTTACCAGTTTCGGTGCCAAAAAATGCAAATTTAAAATGCGTTGGCATGTCAAAAATCCACACAGGGTGCAGCTTGGCAGACAGGCGGCCACAGGGGGTGAAGAAAATCGATAAACGAGACAAGTGTGTGTTGTGTGTGTGTGTGTGGGGTAAGCTTTTAGTATCTTTTGCAATGCAACTGCCATACACGAAATTTGGCAAACTCACAATGCCCGAGAAGCGGGAGGAATAAACAGACACACACACAACGAGAGAGAGAAGGCGATAAAAGAGAGCCAACAACAAATAGCTTAATAGGAAATAGCATAAAAGCATCCACCCCACCCAGCCTCCCTCCTCCCCCCCTTCTCGGCTCACCCATATCAGCAGCGTGGAAAAAAGCAAAGAAAGGAAAATCTTTGCACGTATCGCACTCAAAAAATCAGTAAACGCATTGGCATCTCTCCTCCAAGACGTTGCTGTTGTTGTTGTGGCTGTTTTGCAAGGGTTGACTCATGGGTTAAGGGAAGCAGGAAGGAGCTAGAGCGGGTTAAGGTTTTTTCAAGGGGGGTTTTTCTGCAGCTTATCGAAGAGAGCGCGCTCATCGTCGTCGTCGTCTCCTCCGAATATTTGGCATTAGTCAAATGCAAATTTTTATAGCTGCCTGTCTGTTTACTTGAAGCGCCGATAAGCCCGCGCATAAGCATATACACCAAATGGATTCGGGATGTGCCAGGATGGGAAAAGGAAAGAGGGTCTCTTCCCCTCGCCTTAGCCCCAAAGAAAGCGTCACAGAAAATTCCTTGAATTTCCAATAAAATCAACTGGCGAAATGTGACGGTTTACAGATAAAACTCCAAGAAAAAGAGGTCAATTTGAAGTCAGTAAAGTAATAATCATAACAATGTTAATGGGAATAATAATAATAAAGAAGATATTTATAGTAATAACAATTAAAGTGGGAAATCGTAATATTATTTCTAGTAATAAATAATATTTGAGTTTCTTTGGAAATTTATATTTATTTCCATAATATTTTCAGGCAGCTTTTCTAACTAAGTTATATACATATATTGCGGTCTTAAGTCTAGAGTCTAGAGTCTAGACTCTAAATATATTAGAAAACTATTTCTAGGTTACCATTGCACAAATAATTATTAAAATAATGCACATAAATTTTATTGAAGTCTTTTCATAAGTTTTTTATGCCAAAAGATACTGAATATATATATTACTTCTATTCTATGATTTTCGACTTGCTTACAATATTTTCCCATTAAATTTCAAAAGGAGAACATTATCTTCGGCAGTAATACATTTTTTAAAGATTTTAATATAGTTAAAAATCAATTGCAAGTTGCCATTTACAAAAATAAATTAAAATAATGCACACTAATTTCTTTATAAGTTTCCTATAACAAAATATACAGCATAAATACTATTATATTATTATATTCTAGGTGATTTTCGACTTGCTTATAATATTTTCCAAACTGGCAACATCATTTGCCTTAGCAATATAATTTTTTAAAGGTTGTCCTTTAATATGCCAGTGGCAGGCACAACATTACCGCCTAACGGAAGCCGAGTCAAATGAACAGCAATTCCTCCGGCAGACCCCATATCCCGCCTCCCACACACACACACACATATAGCCAGCAAATATCGCTCACCCACACAAATACAGCATCGCGTATCCTGGCTCTCTGCGCCTGGAAGTAGGCAATAAGCAGCGTGTTTATGTGTGTGATGCAAACATTTTAGCGTATTTTTATTACACACACACACACACAGTGGAAAACATGTATGTGTGCCTGTATGTGTGTCGTCGACAAGCTCATTGCTGAATTTATGAAAATTTTGGGGGCCATCGTGGGTGGGTGGGGGAAAAACATTAGCACCCAATAGAGTTTAATGCGTGCGTGTCAGACCTTCAGTCGGTGCTCTTTGGGCTTTTCCCCGCCGGATGTATATCCTGTCTGCCTCGGGGGACCCAGCTGCGGGCTCAAGCCCCATCCACTCGGCCCCAATGCCACTGCCTCTGCCACTGCCACGGCCACTGCCAATGCCAATTTGCGGCTTAACATCTTTGAATTATTGAGGCGCGGCGAGGTCGCAGCCTCCAGCTCTCCAGCTTGCCGACTCTCGAGCTAACGAGCGCTCTTTTTGGCTTTGGGCTCGGGCTTTTGGCCAAATTAAAATTTTATCAAAATGAAATTTGCGGTTTTTGTGTGTTTAGTTTAGTTTTGAAAATGTTCGAAGTGATTTCGCTGTCGCTGCCATTTTCCCTGAGACCCCTCGCAAGCGGAAGTTTTCCAGCGAGGAGGGTTCAGGAGGTGGCCAGCGGTTTTTTGATAAATATTTCATATTCTGCGGTTTATGTTTTAGCGGTTACTAAGTGAAATATGAAGGGCGCAGATTGCTCAAGCAAAATATTTTGATTAAAGTTTACATTGGGAGTAATTTTTTGGAAATTTAAACTAAATGTTAAGGTAAAGGAAATGCTTTTGTTTAAAAATTTCCTAGGAAATGTATTCTAGTTATTAACCAAGTTTTATGCTTCTCTAAAAGGTTTAATTTGAAAAGAAAACTCCTTGAATCTACTTTGAATTCTTCTGATATAATTGATATCCTAACAAAGTTGTATCATTCTTTAAACCATCTTTGAAACCAAACAATAATCAGGTTTTCTAGTTTTCAATTAATACTATACTTCCTTCTTCTTCAAGTACTTGATCTAGATTTTACAATAAAACGAAAAATCCCCTTAAGCCTGGAGAAAAGCGAGACCGGGATAAAAGATTCAGTGACATATTTTCTTATAATCTGCACTTTTATTGTCTCATCTCTTGGTGGCCTTTCCGCCGGTCTTACATCATGCTTGCTGGCCCTGTTTTTAGCCTCCATTCCTTGGCCATCGCCCAACGCTTGTGTTTACATTACACTTTAACTAAGCCGTCGAAAATTATGCAATAAACTTTACTTTTACGTGTCCCCACAGCCACTTGTACTTGCCATCTCTCTCTCTCTGTCTCTTCCTGCTCCTACATTTATTTATTTACTTTGCCGTTTTGTCCTGCCGCTGCCGCTGCTTTTTTTCCACGTTTTCGCCGCACTTATCCTTGCGATTTTTGATGTTCGCGCATTGTAGCTCGTTAGGTGGGCGGCAATGGGTGGTTGGGCGGTTCGATGGTGAAGGTCCTTGGCCAGGGGTTGGGGCGTTGCAAATCTTATTTGATGATGCCACGGCAAATACTTTAATTTATGCAGTAATCCTATTACAATAACAGCGACGGCAACGGCGGCAACAACAACGGAATGAACAATGAGAAGGACGAAGGACAAGGACAGAACGCTTGGGGAATGGCAAAACCATAAAAAGCGTAACAACAACAATGCATTTATTTCGGTCTTGTTGTTGAGCGATTTTCTGCCTTCTTTTTAGCCAACAGAGGCGGCTCCTTTCCTTTCTTTTCTTTTCTTACTTTATTTTATTTTGTTTTCATTTCAAGGCAGAAAAATCAAGCGAACCTATATCCTTGCGTCCCTCTTCCTTGCCCTCCCACATCGATGTGACTCATTTGCATTTTCCTTCCTATTTTAACGCTTCTTCTCGTTCTCTTTTGCCGTCTTAGCGGCAATTCAATTTATTTTAATTTCTGCTTTTAACACAAAAAATTACCAATTCAATTTTATGACTTTATTCTCCTCCGCACGGCCACGTGGCGCATTTCACAGAGCCAGCAGCAGCTGCTCGGGGGAAAAGCTGGGAAAATACTTGTGTACCAGAGATAGATCTGCACTCTGTGTCTTGACACCAAATCGAAATGAAATCTGCAAGTAAAGGAGGGAAGGGAAAACGTGCGACAGTTTCCCCCGGCTATTTATATAGAATGGCTATATCTTCCAACTTGTTTGCGCATTTTTGCACTGTCTTAGTTTTGCATATGCAAACAGCTTTGTGCTCTCTGTGTTGTGAGGAGCGATGGCTTGTTTCGGAGTATGCAAATCAGTTTATAAATAAATTTTGCAAAGTCTCGGGGAAAACGGTGAGCATCTTTTAGCGAATTCCCGGAGGGAAAGGGGAGCACCAGCATCAGCATTTGCTGAAACGATTTAGAAATATGTCAAGTGGTACTGCAACGGCTCACTAATCGATTAATTTAATGAAGTCAGGGGATGTTTGAACAAATTTTAAACTAGGAGAGCAATCACATATTAAAAGATTCAAATAAAGAAAAATTAATAATGTAAACTGAAAAGTATAACTTTATTTATAGTGTCACAAGACCCATCGATTTTATGACACATACCAAACATAAAGTTTTTATAAATATGTATCTGTAAATTAGAAATAAACCTTAAGTGATGGAATTTTATAATTAATTATATAATTATAATTATATTATTATAATTATATTATTATAATTATATTATTATAATTATATTATTATAATTATATTATTATAATTATAATTTTATTATCATAATTTTTAAATGAATATAAAATTTTATAAATACTACACTATTTTTATACCTTTGCAGGGCATTATAATTGCAACGCAGTATAGGCGTTTCCGACCCAAAAAACCCTATATGTATATTCTTAATAATAATTAATAGGAGAAATGTTATAATTATCTTCTGAATTTGAAAAATCATATATTGGCCAAAAATGCACAAAATTAAATTCTAAAATCGTAAGTGCTACTAAAGCGCCATCTGGTGGTCACAGTTTAAACTACAGCGATCGAAGAGAGAGACGGAAAGAGCTTAGAACGGGCAAATCCATCGTGCTCTTTTCCTCTCTTTCCCCTCGCCCACCAGCCGTAGTTCAAAGTATGGCCGCTTGGTGGCGTTTTCGGTCTGACGACCCTTTCAAACTATCTTTAGAAATACGCTTTATCACGGGAAGGAGTCTTATTCGACCCCATAACCCTTATATGTTGTTGAACAGAATTTATGGGAGAATCAATCTTACCAGGTTTTGAAATTATAATTGGAAAATTGTAGATTTGAAAAATCATAATTTGGCCAAAAATACACCAATTTCAATGTTTGTTTCTGTTTTCTTAGCCATGTTCTAAACAACAATTTTTTTTTTTAATTTTTCTCAAGTTATTAAAAATTAAAAAAAAAATGTTAACCTTAAATTTGGCTTGCACGTTTATTGAGGGGAAAAAACCTAACACATTAATGCTTTCCGAATTTAATTTCAGTTATTTATGGCCAAAATATGATTTTTCAAATTGGGAATTGGCCATTTATAATTTCGAAACCTGGCTAGATCGGTTCTGCCATTATTTCCATTATTTCGGTTTTAAATT
>VNJN01009795.1:0-144582 GCA_008042485.1 Drosophila mayri | reverse complement strand
CTTCCGATCGCTGTTAATTTTGCAGCGAGACGCACGGAAATCAGGGCCTCTCTACATACGGGGCGAAGGCTCCAGCCACGCACAGAATGTCGCCGTGCCGTTGAAATGGTGATTGCACTGCACGCTGGTTTTGATACATTCACTATTATTCCTATGAGGAGAACCACGATAAAAATGCTTACCCCCAGAGAGATAGACACGAATTATGCACAATTTGCAGTGTTTAGTTCCACTGAAGAAGGTTTTGACCACAGGATGCACGTGGATTAAAATTTTTATTTTTGGGCACGCTTTGAATTATTGTCGACTGCACTCAAGCACCATCCAGAGAGAAGAGACCGGAAATTGGTTTTGTCAAAGTGACCAAAAATTGGCAGGGGAAAACGATAAATTTGCATCCCATGAGAGAAGAAGAAGAATTTCGCTGACAATTAGCCAAAATGCGTCCTTGCCAGACCGGTTAATTATTAACTAAATTCTGTACGTTCACTTGAAGGAACTGCCAACTTGCGACTGGCTCCCACAACAGATTAGTGTTTTAGGAGCACAGCTTCCCACAACAAATGGTCAGTACTCTCGTTGTCCGTCAGAATTTCTTATGCTGCGCATGCCACAGGCATTTCCCACGACAGCGATCGCAGCTAATTAAAGCCCTCGCATTTGCATAGAAAAGAAAATGCATTAGAACCATATTTTCTTCATTTGCATCCGAGGTACATGACATGATCGTGTAATACACATGATCGCCCCTACATCGTCTCACAATAAACGTGTGGAAATTGAATTAGCCATTAATTGGAATGAATAACAAAGAGAGTGCGAGATTGTTGCCATATAATGGGATTACCTGACTCAGTTGTTGGAAGAAAAAACATAATTCTAGTGACGTAATGGGATATTGCCACTTTTGAACTTTAATTACTGTTTACAGCAAGCCTCAGTAATAAATTAACTTTTACTTCTAATTGTGATCTGAATTTTGAATAGAACATTTCAGAATAGATCATTGAGCAGTCTTTTATAAATAGTTGATATTAAGTCACCGGGTGAATTACCTTTTTTAAAATTTTTAACCCTGAGATAATTTCCTGGTAAGAGCTAGCCTTATCGGATCTATCTGAGTTACTCACGGGACTAAACAGATTTCCCCAACACCTAGTCCACTGACCCCATATGAATGGCAACACCTTTTGACTGATCTTCCACAGGTTTGAACAATAACTAAGCCGAGAGAATCGATCGAGAAGCTCGATTTGAATAATGCAAAGTTCAGAGAATTTCCAGGTCGGGCGACGTCGCCGATGATCGGGACGCTTCAACTGAACTCTGTAATTTCCCACAGCCATTTCACAATTTTTTATGCATAATAATGGTTATATGAGGGCCTGATGTATATATTTAAGCAGTCTTAAATCAAAAGTTATAGTGGCAGTAGCAGAAATAAAAATGTTTTAAAACACGCTCACGAATGGTTTACGATTTATTCAATTAGTTGAAAGTTTAACTAGCTTAAAATCTCGTATAAATTGATTGTACTAAAAAAAAAACGGCGAGCCCTACAAAAACCATTTCTTTTCAGTAGCCTGAAAAGCATCTTTAATACCGTTTAAAAATTTTTCACTGCTCACTGAAAACTTTCCTCGAAAAAGGTAAAATTCCATGTTTCGGTGAAATAACTGGCTATCGTTTGACACCCTTTTGTGAAATCATAACAAAAACTTCCTTGGCTAACTCTAATTGTTATATCTGTTTAGAAGGACAATAAAAGATTTATTATCGGCCTTCATAGGCTAAACACGATTGAGTTGAGCATTAATTATTAAATTTAACTGCTAATTATTTGTAAAGTCTTGTCAGAGACCTCCACAGGACTCACCTATTTGAGACAACTGGTATCCAATCAGAAGGGCTGTGCTATTCTGGTAATCATAATTCCGCAAGGATATTCACTGTTGGTAACTGGAGGGCTCTTCGATCTCCTTCTCTTGGCTACCGTTCGCTGTGAACATTAAGCAGATACTGAATTCATGGCGAATCCGATCGCTCCCTTCACACTTCACTTAAAGTGCCAAAAACTCTACTAGTTTCGGCACACACATGTCACCAACTGGCAGGCATACGATACGAGTGTGCTACCTAGTATATATATTAAGCAAATATGTATGCTAATAAACAGCGTTTCAAAAAGAACGGCGAGCTGCGAACTGCGAACGGGGTGAACTGCGAATAAAGCGGAATAAAGCCGCTCTGTTTGCCCAGCCAATTTAGCGCTTGTTGCAAAATGTAAACCGTTTCTGAAGCCGAAGTCGCGCGCCACTCGATCCGGATCGGAATCGGGATCGGGATCGGGATCGAGATCGGAGATCGGAGATTCGGCCGGAGATCGACTATCTAGTAACATAGACCATCTAGTAGCAGGTAGTAACGAGCATGGAAATTTTCACATCGGCGCACGCTGCGCATGGTCAATTGATTTGCAACTTTTTTGTTGCTTACTTTTGGCTAATTTGATTGATCGGCTGTTATTCTGGTTGTCTAAAAATCATCCTAACTTTTGGTATAACTGGTTCATCTTTGGCAGTTGGCTTTCCTCACCACCATCATGTGATGTGTTGATTAAACAATTATTACTAATAGACAGTAATTAATAATTGTGAGTAAAAACAAAAGGCTGCAAACGTGACATGTTTGTGAAGCAAATATTGTTTTATGACGTATGGAAAGCCAACCAAAACAGTGATATTTAAATACAAGAATCTAAGAATGATTGACTCTAAAAATGGATGGTTGGTTGAGGGTTTATGTGCAAATTATTGGCACAATATTATTGTTTAACTTTTGCTGCCCAGATTAATGCTATCTTTTCTATATAAGTGTAAGACATTTAAATAATTTAAATTAAAATATCATATTAGATATAACATTCTATTAATGCTTAAAGCTTTGATTTAATTTTTTTTCTGAATTTAATTAAAAGTTTTTTTTAATTTTAAAAGCCTTATTTGAGAGTAAAAATTCTAATTCTAACATTTACTTATTTTTTCAATTTTGTTAAAATCTTAAAATAAAAACGCACCATCTAAGTTTTAGAAATCGTTTGAAAAAACTACTTTTTCAATGTTGTGTAACTATGTATGTGGCATATAATATAATAAACTAACTCTAGCGGTTTCGCCACACAAATATTTGATAAGTTACCCATTTTACACTAAATTAACTTTACTTTGTTTCAAATCAGAAATCGCTTAAATTTGTTTTTACGATGATTTTTTTTAATTCTTCAATAATGGGTACTATTTGTTTTAAATACTTAGTTTTTAATGAGTAATTAATTTTGTATGGTTACATTAAACATTATTTAAAAATATATATGTTAAAGATAAACCTAATTCTTAAGTCTCATAAATTAAAATTTATAAATTTTATCACGGCCATAGTTATTTAGAAAATAAACAAATATCAAATAAATAATACAATTTTAATAATTAAATATTGGAATAATCTTATTTTATTCTGACTCCAACTTCAAGATGTGGTTAATTAAATTATTTAAATTATTCGAATTAGCATGTATTCATCGAGGCCAATTTACTTTAGCCAACTACTTTCCACTTGCTGGTTTATTTTTTTCAAAACGATCGATCTAGGCGATCTATGCTCAGCGGTGACGAATTCCCTTATATTTCAACTGATTTCTTAATTTATTTTATTTTCTTTCTATGCTTCACGATCATCAATCAACAAGGCAATGTTAATTTCTTGTGACGATTATTTTGGCAAGTCCTCGGCGTGTTAATACCAGATGTAAATAAGCTTATGAAAATGGCAAAGATTTTTCTCTCTGCCGTCTGGGAGTGTGTATGTGTGGTGCGTATAACCTTGTTATTGAACTCACTGCTCGGATTTGCACGGTATTCGGAGGGGGGTTTTCACAGCTTCCAACTAAGTGATACCCATTAAACACACGCCACAACAAAAAACAGGTGACAATCACATTTTTTTCCATACAAAAATTACAAATAATATTTGTCGCTAATTCAATTTATTGTGTTGAGTTTTGTGTGTTTATTTGCATTTGCCATTTGTTATGGGCGGGGTTATTTACATTGGCTACTTCACACGTTATTATGATCGCCGTTATATAGGCTGCATTATAATGTTAGATACTAAGAGGATTTTTCTTCCTTTTCCCCGACTTTGAATCCTTAACGCGGCAACCATTATTTCTTGTATAGGCTCCTTCCCATTTATCTTCTCTTTTTAGATTTCTTCTCGAATATCTGAATCTGTGGAGTTATAGAGTATAGAGTTAGAGTTATAGAGTTATAGAGTTATAGAGTTATAGAGTTATAGAATAAAAAGATTAATAGAAATATATTCAATATATTTTTATAAACCAAAGAACACTGTTTATAATAAAAACATTATAATGCAACATGCTTAATGTAGCTGTAAATTTGTAAAGACACAGAAAAATTGATATTTTTATGAAGTGTAAGACTGCTTTGTGAAAATCTGTGAGTTTCATTTTATAAATAAACAAATTATGGGTCTTGAAAGATTTTTCATAACTTCCGGAATTTCCATAGGCAAAAATACAAAAACCAACTCTGATATCTGTAATTTTTATTTTAATGGTTATTCAGGAAGAAATTCAATTAATATTAAAAAAAAAAACTATTTCTATTATTTATTATTATGAAAAATTATTTGTATGTTTACAGGTCCCTGGTCTTGGATAACAAGCCTGTAAAAAATACAACAATTTTAAATAAACCGCCTTGTCTTTTATCAATAATTATTTATTATAATTATTCCGCAGTAAGCGGACAAAAGCTCGCTGATTTTCCAAAAACCCTCACGTTCAATGTGCAGAAAATATCGATGTATCGATATAATTATTGTTTTCAGCTCTACAAATAGCCTAAAATTAACTATAAAACTAAAAGTATAAGCGGAGAGTTACAAAAAAAAATAAAGCTATGCCGCCGACTATCAACAACTCGGCTATTAACAGCGCCGAAAAGCGGCCGCAGCGCCAGACGGAGCGCAAGTAAGTGGCCAGATAACCAAAGCAAAACCAACGCCGGGACTAATAACAAACTCTTTTGCAGATCTGAGATTATTTGTCGCGTGAAGTACGGAAACAACCTGCCTGACATACCCTTTGACCTGAAGTTCCTGCAGTACCCCTTCGACAGCCATCGCTTCGTTCAGTACAACCCCACGTCGCTTGAACGAAACTTCAAGTACGATGTGCTGACGGAGCACGACTTGGGCGTCACGGTGGACCTGATCAACCGGGAGCTGTACCAAGCGGACTCCATGACCCTACTAGATCCAGCCGACGAGAAGCTGCTTGAGGAAGAGACCTTGACGCCCACAGACTCTGTGCGCTCCCGCCAGCACTCAAGGACGGTTTCCTGGTTGCGAAAGTCTGAGTACATATCCACGGAGCAGACGCGCTTCCAACCGCAGAACCTTGAGAACATTGAAGCCAAGGTGGGCTACAACGTGAAGAAGTCGCTCCGAGAGGAGACACTCTATCTGGACCGCGACGCCCAGATCAAGGCTATAGAGAAGACCTTCAGCGACACCAAGAGCGAAATCACCAAGCACTACTCTAAGCCCAATGTGGTTCCCGTGGAGGTGCTGCCCATTTTCCCCGACTTTACCAACTGGAAGTACCCATGCGCCCAGGTCATTTTCGACAGCGATCCCGCCCCCATCGGGAAGAATGTGCCCGCTCAGCTGGAGGAAATGTCGCAGGCCATGATTCGTGGTGTCATGGACGAAAGCGGCGAGCAGTTTGTCGCCTACTTCCTGCCAACAGAGCAAACGCTTGAGAAGCGGCGTGCCGACTTTATTGCCAACGAGCTTTACAAGGAGGAGGAGGAGTACGAATACAAGATCGCTCGCGAGTACAACTGGAACGTGAAGACCAAGGCGTCCAAGGGCTACGAGGAGAACTACTTCTTTGTTATGCGGCCGGATGGCATTTACTACAACGAGCTAGAGACGAGAGTGCGGCTAAACAAGCGCCGCGTTAAGGTTGGCCAGCAACCCAACAATACTAAACTGGTAAGCTATAAGTTTATACTATATTGAGTTAATGAACTAATCTAATTACCTAATTAATATTAATTTACTACGTGAATTTCCTAGGTGGTCAAGCATCGGCCCCTGGACAGCATGGAGCATCGTATGCAGCGGTATCGCGAACGCCAGTTGGAGGTACCTGGTGAGGAAGAGGAGGAAGAGGTCGATGAGGAAATGGAAGTGGATGAGGAGCAGAAAGAGGTCATTGGGGAGACGGCAAAAACGGGCGATGTTGCCTCTGGCAATGCAAAGACTATAGTAGATGGTGGAGATTCTCCAGCCCAAATGGCAAGGGATCGACAGTCACGTTCCCGGACTCGCAGTCGCAGCGCCTCCAGTTCTGGCTCGGGCTCTGGCTCTGGCTCTGGGTCACGGGCCAGCAGTCGCTCCAAGTCCGGCTCCCGCTCCGCCAGCGGGTCCCCTCGATCGCGTACAAACTCGCCTGCAGGATCCCAGAAGTCTGGAGCCGGTTCACATAAATCGGGATCGAGATCTAGATCGGGTACACGTTCACGGTCGCGTTCAAAGTCAGGCTCCCGTTCTCGTTCCCGCTCAAAGTCCGGTTCCAGGTCCCGTTCCCGCTCCCGTTCGGGATCCCGGTCTGGCTCTGGCTCCCGTTCGCCCAGCAGATCGCGCAGTGGATCGCCTAGTGGCTCTGGTTCCAGTTCTGGTAGCGGCTCAAATGAGGAATAAGGAATGTCAGCATAAGAACATTTTATCAATCATAATAATTGAATATAAAGCCTTTTGGCTTCAATATTATATACATTAAAATATTTATTTATTTATTTATTTATATAAAGCTAACAGGATAGTTTAAACTACAAGCTAACTTAATGGATAAGAGCATTAGCTACAGGTTTATTTACAGATTTTATTACAGATTCCAATGGACTTTATTCTGTGTATTATATTAGAATTGCAAAGGAAGGAGACGAAAAACCTATTTGAAAAAAAAACAAAATCACAAAATCCAGAAGGCTATTAAAGCTGTTGGATAGTTGTTCCTGAGGGATCTTCTTTTCTTTTTTTTTTATATAGTTTTATTTGATATCAAATATATTAGTAACATTTGGACTCTATAAACGTAGAAAAAGGGAAAATTATCCTGTGAATAATTTAGTTTCCCAGATCTATGGTCCGTATGAGGAATACTTTTTGGAAAATTAATTTTTTAAACTGTAGGTAACGTAAAATTAAGAAATAAAATAAGTAATATAAATAATATTTCAAATGCGGTAAACTTGGCTGACTACATCAATGGTGAACCCCTGCGATTTACCCCAACGACCCAGGATGGGAAGTTGGCAACCACAGAGGAGGCCGAGGCCGTAGCCAGGCGCCAGCCCATTCGAAGCAGAATATATCGGAAATTCTCAAAAGCCATTAACGAGGGCACAGAGATTTTTGTGAACAAGCAGCGAAATATTTATCAATTACTCTACGAACAGAATAGATTTCTTCAGCCAGTCAAGAAGTTAAGATGAATGAATACAATAATTGAAGATGTCGATGAATTGGGATTGCAATGATTTTTTTCTAAGTCAAAGCCAAATCTCAGATTAGGCGAATATATGTTATAATGTTTCTACAAATTTTCTTATTGTTCCTATTGTAGCATTATAAAGTAATTTTATATTATTTATCTTTCCCTGACTGCGTTGCAAGCTGAGAGTATAATCCCTGCAAGGGTATAAAAATACTAATAATATAAGTTTTGGCATAATTTCCCCACGAAGAAATTAGTGTGCTATCTTGTTTTTTTTTCAAATGATAACCGACAAAACATCTGTTGTTTTTCTTTCCAACACCGATATGTTTATTAAAAAAGATAAATTGGTAAATATGCACATCTTTTCTATTTGTTAAGTATTCTTAGTTTCATACAGACAAAACCTTTTAGGGATCACACTTGTGAAGAAATGGTCAAGTTTCTACAGTTTGCATTACAACTATGCTTATTTTTCTAGTGGATGAGTCGAAGCTGAGGAATATCGAAGCTCCACTGCCAAATGTAATCTACCAAGGAGCGGGACGACGGCTTTTTCTGGCTTTACATGCACAAGAATCATCTCTGATGTCCCCATAAACTGGGAGGGCCAACAGTGAACGACGACGAAGGTTCCAGACAACGCGATATATGTGAATTCCAATACTTTATAATCCTCACTCTTCCGGACCAAGATTTGAATTTCGACATGAATTTAGCAAAGAAACGAAAAACATTTATCAATTCCGCCCTAGTGGGGTTTATGGTGGCTTTAGCAGAAGAGGAGAGGGATAGGGAAGACCACCAGGAAAACAATGTGGCAAGTAACCCCCAACGGAGGTGTTGGGTCAACCCGTATTTACTGCAAAGAAATAGAAGAGGGAAATATGCGAATGTAAGTAATACAAAAAACTACTAATTTGTTGCACTAACAAGATTGTGTTTTAGTTTGAGAATATGACGAAAAATCCAACCCATTTCTTTGCCAATTTCCATATGAGCTTTGATAGCTTTCAAAGTTTGTTTGCCATGCTGGAGCCCTATCTTATGGCAAAGAAATGTTCTCGTGGCAGCAACTATATACGAGCGGAGCAAAAGTTTGCCGCAGTGCTTGAGTAAGTGGGCCTAAATGCAGTTAATTTCACAAGTTCAAGTGCTCCTTTCCACAGGTTCCTTGCCTTGGGAGAGCTGCAGCAGGACGTCAGCTTCTCTTACAGGATTAGCAAACAGCACTTCGGGTGCCTAGTCCCTACTGTGTGTGAAGCCATCGCCCAAGAACTGAGCTGGGAGATTCCGCCATGGGAGAAGTACGCAGTCCTGGGAAGTGGTCTCGACTCTGCGAAGACCTGGAACTTGCCAAACTGCATTGGCGCAATTGGCGGCAGGCTTTTGGAGGTTAAGGGTCCAATGCAGCGCAAACGAGTAACAAAAATTTGTACTTTAAACCACATTGCATATATTAAAGAACTGCACTCATTGCAGGTACTGGATTCCATTCCGATTTTAGCCATATGTGACCCGTCCCTCAGATTCACCTACCTAGACGTGGGCGATGTCAGTAGCGTAAACGATCCAGATCTTTTCACCAAAACAAACCTCGGCAAAGCTATATTATCGGACAGTTTATACTTTCCGGAGGACAGCTGTGTAAATGGCTCACCTATCCCACACTATGTTGTATCCGACGACAACACACTCCCGTTGGCAAAGCGAATTATGAAACCATACGGATCTGAGACAATTACTAAAGAAGAACGATACTTCAACGATCGCCTTCATAAAGCGTGCAGCTGCATTGACAAGGCTTTTGGCATTCTAAGTTCCAACTGGGCAGTGATGCGACGGGAAGTCAGGTGCCGACCCGAGAGGGCCAAGAAAATAGCAATGGCGTGCTGCCTGCTCCACAATTATCTGCTGCGTACAAAGCCAGAGGACTATAAAGATTGGTCGCCGAAGCAGAACGAGGCAATGGTTCAAATTAAATCGAGCATTACACCAGATCGCACTGAGACTTACCCCAAATTGATAAGAGATAGAATTAAGAATAGTTTAATTGTCAAAAATTGCCCTCTCAATGAATAAACAGATCCCACAAGATCACAAGTACGCTTAAAAACTAAATCTTTTCTTATTACTTCAATACATTTTTCTCTTGTTTTCCACTTCTTTTTTGGCAATCTCCTGTAGAAACTCAGTTACTTTGAATACAGCGCGTTGTGAGTTCTGCGATGACATCCCGGTAAGAAGAGTATCCCAGTAAGCCAGAACGGTGGCGTTCTTTGAGACAGGCTCCCGCAGGCAGTGGCTGGTTTCCTTTAGAAACTTGCTTAGCATGTCGACAACTGACTGCTTAGATGTCGACCCGGCAATTCTTCTTGATTTGCCCTTGGGCTTTGGCTCATCGCTGTCGAGAGTTAACATGGCATCGACAGGAATCTCTGCAGATCCTGTCATCCAGTCCGCAACCTCATAATCTTCCCCATCTTCAGCATCTGCACCATCATAATCATCATCTCCATCGGCTTCATTGACAACAATTGGGCTAACAGGTCTACTATTTTTGTAAAAGACAAAGATAAGTTAACTTATTGCTCAGTAAAAAATTTAACTTGGCTCTTACGGTCTCTTGACTGCGGGTAGAGGCATAAAGGACATGGCTTCAGCGAACCGCCAATCGATCTTCTTGGTAGCCAAAAGGGGATCAAAATCCTCTCCATCCAGATGCTGAACGTTGGCGCAGTCCCGCTTAAAATGATATCGGTAGCTCTCCCTCAATGAACCCCACGCCTCCTTACAGTGATTGACTAAAACAATGCATTTTCATTATTAAAATCAAATAATGTACATGGTCCTAATTACCAGGCCTTTTTACTTCCCCAGAGACAGCATTCCAACCAGCTTGCACCTTATCATAATCTTTATGATATAAATCGTTACTATCCCACAGTAGTGAGCGCTTTTTAATAGATTGAATTAGCTGGAATTTTTCATTCATTGAGAAGCACTCTTTTCTTTTACGAACAGCACTCATTTTACGAGAGTTCCTAGGACTTTTAACAGTACACAAAAGAACAAAATTTCGCAAGTTTCAGATGTGGACGAAATGTTAGCTATTAATTTTTTCACGACGCTGAGTACTTAGCGTCAGTGCTGCGTGACAGCACCGATAACGATACGAATTATAATTGGGTAGAAATATAAATACAAAAAAATACCATAGGAGTCTCAATAAATACCACAAATCCATACCACAAGAAATTTCATTATTATAATAACATACAACTTTATTTATTTCACACACGTGTTAACACACAATTTAATAATTATAAAAAACCGTCTTGCAACCCCTTCATGTTCATAGCTAAATTTGAAAAGTTTGAATAATATAACAAATACACATACAAATTCGAAAGAATATCCATTCAAACACCAAGGACAGAAATAGAAAGCTATAATTAATACTGAAAAAGATCAATATAATTATATATTACAGTATTAATATTATGTTCCCACTTAATTCTCCATAATGCTTATATACATTATATACATATGTATGTAAGTATAAATTCTTGATGAACATCGCAAAAATGATCATTTATTTTTTCAACTTACTTAGGCATACAATTTGTATTATTAACACCAAAATATTAATTTGCAACTCAAGAATCTCGTCAACTAAAACAGTATTTTTCTCAATTTTTAAAGATTTTTTGCATTTTAGTTTCAATACATAATTGCAAAACATCAGCAAAAATTAATTTATGAGCCCAATTTGACTCGTGACGTCTAATGAGCTGGCTAACATACTTTTCAATTACTTTTTTGTTTCATTAAAGAAGTATATAGTTATCGATCAAAATTCGGATCTAGTATATTTTATGTAGATATATTTTGTTTTTTGGCCGCCGTTCTAATTTTTGTGAATTTATTTAGTTGATATATCGCTTATCCAGACTATCAAGTAATATTATATTATTTTTTTTAATTTTTATAAATTATGATGATAATATAAAAATTATTTTATTTATAATCGATTTGTAAGGACAACAAAAAGTTACAATTTATAACTTTTAAGGATAAAGAACATTACATTCCAGCCGAGTCGGGTAATAAGTGCACAGAAAGGAAAATAAAAACACAGTTCCTTGTTATTAAAGATTAAATTCCCAGATATAATCCTATTGGTATGGTAAAGTAAGCATGAGTAGTGCTACTTCTTAAATCCGCATTGCGCTCTACTGATGCCAAGGGTATAAACAATTTAATAAATAATTTATAATATAATATAGTGCATATAGTAGCTGGAGTGGCCTGCTACGTGGCATCCATCAGGAAACGCTGGAAGACCTCACCATCTGAGCTGGGCAGCTCCGTCTGTTGCTCTGGGGAGTAGAGTCTCAAATTTTGGAGTTGCTGCAACGGCGAACTGTTGCCATTGAATTGTACAACGGCAACCGGCTCCAGTGGGAGCAGGTGGGGTTGGTTCTCTGCCGAATCCACGCCACAGATGCCCATCTTTTGACACTGCTCCACCACGATGTCGTCGATGGTCTGCGAGAGCAGTGCCTCTTGCTCTGGGTCCGCCATCGAGTTGCTAGTGATGGCCGCAATCTCAGCGCTAGCCGGCGAGGGCTGTGTGGGTGAGTTGCTGCCTTCCAGGAAGGCCTTGATAAGCTGCTCCGGGGTCTGGGTGTCATCGGCGGCGCATCGGTGGGTGCGTTGGCTCACCTTGTAGCGGAACGTCTTCTGGCAGAGATCGCACTTGTAAGGCATCACACCTGTGTGGATGCGGGTGTGAACAAGAAAGGACACTCGTTGCCGAAAGCACTTGCCTGAAACGGGATTTAGAAGTTTTAAAATTTACCTGAAAACCCCGCGATTGAATATAATTGATACTCACCGCACACCTCGCACTTGAAAGGCTTCTCGCCGCTGTGGATCCGCTGGTGGTTGTGCAGCGTGGAGAGCTCCTTGAAGGCACGTCCACAGACCCCACAGACGTGAGGCTTCACCTCGCTGTGGTAGAGCAAATGCTTGTGATACGACTGCTGGAAGGTGAAAGTCCTGGCGCAGATCTCGCAGGTGTACGGCATTTCGCCAGTGTGGAGCCGCTTATGCTTCTTCAGAAAGTATTTGGTCGTGAAGGACTTGGTGCAGACGTCACACTCCCACACCTTTGGCGTGGCATTGCCTGCATCCGGTGAGTTGGGGGATTGCTGGAGCATGCTCAGGGCTCCGCTCAAGGCATAGGGCTGGGACGTAGCGGTTGATGAAGTACTGTTGCTGCCAGTGGCCGGCGCCTCCTTGTGACGGATGCGATCGCAAATGCTGAGCTTGGGCAAGGGATTGATGGTTATGGTGGTGGTGATGGGGCTGGAAGTGGGACAGGGCACACCCATCATATGCACCACCTTCAGGTGGATTCGCAGCGAACCCTTCATGCGAAATGTCTTGGAGCACAGGTGGCACTTGTAAGGCTCCTGATCCTGTAAGAGTTAAGTTGACAATGAATGAATACAGAAAGGAGGTGGGAAAATAGGAAGTTAGTAAAGGTACATATATTTATTTTAATTTACCGGCTCCTCCTGCTTCGGCTGATTCTGATTTTGCTCCGATTCCGCATTCTCGTGCACCAACCTGATGTGCATGTCCCGCAGCTCCGTGTTCCGAAAATTAAACTCGCAGATGTCACAACTGGCGGGAGGCGTTGGGGGAACAGGTGGAGGGGGCACGACAACGGGCTTGGTCCTAGATCTTCGGGCCCTTCTTTTGGGAGCGGACACAGCGATCAGGGGAGGAACGGGTAGACCCTGAACAGGGTGGATAGCGGGTGCATCCTGCTTCATCAGACTGGTGTGCGAGAACAGGTGGATGGTGAGCTTGTCCAGTCCCAGGAACAGCTCCTTGCAGTTGGCAAAGGGGCAGGCCAGTGGTCCGTTGGCCGCCTTGATCAGGCGCTGCTGCAGTGCGTCAATGCTGCCGAAACTGGGCACGGCGCAGAGCGGACACAGAACCGACGTGGAGCACATTCCGCGATCGAAGTGTCTCGAGTCTTATGCAAATTTTTCACCTTCTTAGATGATGATTCCTCCTGTTCAGTCGGCGAAAATCTATTCAGGAGTCCATTCCCAGACAGCGCACACAGTTCGGTCTTTCCGCTTTCAGAATTTTCTAAAAATATCAGCAAGTGAAAATTTTGAAAAACTTTAAGGCCCAGCGCAGCGATCTGAGATCTTGCTCGGCACCGATGCCAGCGACAAGAAATAATGAAAAATAATGAAATGCCCGGCGCTGGCCGCGAAGAAAAAGAATTTCGAAAACACTCATTTCCCGAACGCCGCACTGCACTCTGTATAGTCGTCGGGTACCTAATTTCGAAATGTACATATATATAAATATATTTGGCCGATATATCGTACTTTGTCGGCCGTATAGGCTTTGTTCTTGTGTTTGTAACGCGTACAACAGGGGGCCGCCATCTAAAATGATATATGTATATATATGTATGTATGTAGAAACGCGATGTGTTAGATTTGGTACTTAAAAGATATTAGTGATGATCTATCATTATGAATGACCGCCAGGTTGATTCTATTATTGTACTTATTCAGATATGAAGATAATCTGGGTTGATCTTTGTACAGTTCAATAATATTCAGACTTAACTGGAAATTAAAACAATTGGTTTTGAAAATAAAAATGCATAATAGCAACATATTGTTTTTAATTTTAGCTCCCCATGTCAAATCAATAAGCTAATACTAATTGAGGCCATAAATATTATTTATTAGAGTTCGTGTTGCTAAAATTTTAATATTAAAACTAATACATATTTTTAAAGGGGAAAAGCAGAACAATTTAAATTATAAAATTAATATTGGGGGAACATCACAACTTAAGAGCATTCGAAAGTTGACAAGCCCTGTGGAGGAGAACACACTGGGACATTCGGATGTACATATAGTCTAATCGGATTTGTTTTGGGCTATTTTTAGGCTCGCTCTCCGTTCATTTTGGCCCGCTTTGGCAACGCATTTTATTCGGGCTTTGTTTAGACAGTAAATTCTAAACAGTGAGCAATGGCCTAGCTAGCACGTGAAGGTACCTGCAAACGACAATGCTTTCACTGATAACTGAATATATTCATAATAAAATTAAACTAATTTGGGAAATGGAGAGTGATATCATTTCTTCTTTGTCGGCATGGGCAGCTCGAGAGAGATGACGCTAAGGCCCGAGCGCGATGTGCTGGAGGAGCTATCGTCTTTGAGGGAGCTCATATCGGATGCCGAAGATCTGGCACTCATCCCTCCCCCGAGGAAGCCTTTGCCCTTTACACTGATGTAGGACCCCACGGTGTCAGAGGACTTGACCGAGGAGCTGCCCCAAGATACGGTGCTGCGGGTGCGTTTCAAGTGCATCGGCAACTTGATACCCTTGCTCAGCATGTAATGCAGGATCTCCGGCCCCGACTCGTCGGTGTTGGCCAGATCGGTCAACATGTTGAGCGCCTTAGAGTTGCGAGCCTCCAGCTCCTGTGCGTTGAGATCCCGCTCAAACTGCTCCATGAAATCCTCGCTGATTGGCTTTGCCTGGATCTCTCGCAGTTGCGTCCGGATCTCTCGCTGCGCCCGCTCCAGCTTTAAGCGTTGCTCATCCAGTTCTTTCTCAAGTTTCTCCAGCACAGCAGCGTGTTCAGTGCGCCGCGCCTTAGCCTTCTCTAACCTGGTGATTAGGTCCTCTTCCTCGGCACGCTGAGCCTCGTGCTTCTGATCGTAATGCTGGGCCTTGCATCGCAACAGCTTCAGTTTTTCCAGGTCGCGACAGTAGGCAGCCTCCACCTCCTGCAGCTCCAACTCGGCTTTTTCACGATCTGCACAAAAATTAGGAAAATAAGAACTTCATAATATCTCCCCAGAATCCTCAGATTCCGACATACTCATCGAATCGTCGTCGACAGACGTAAAGGTTTTGCGGTAATTGCTGTTGGACACGTCAAACTGGCGCAGGGTGTTCTCCAGAGCAACCACCTCCTTCTCGGCCGTGAGCACCTTCTTATTAAGGGCGTCACCCTCGTCGGCCAGCATCTGGCGCTCCTGGGCACTAGCCACCTTCAGCTGTGTACTGGTCATAATGCTGCCATCCGCATTCTTGCCCAGCAGCTTGGCAGTAAGTTCGAATCTGGCCTTTGCCACTTCGATCTGCTTCTTTCGCTCGCCGATATCGGCCCGCAAGGTGCTTAGCTCCTCGTTCAGGTGTTTCTTCTTCAGGAGAAGCACTTCCTTCTGGCTACGCAGCTCCACAGTGCGATCCTTAATGGCACGCCTAAAGGCAAGGCGGTGTTGCTCCAAATCGTAGGTGCCCTGCTCACAGCCACCGATGCCCACCTCGAGATCGTTGCAGCGCATCTTCACCATGTTGAGCTCCACAATAAGCTCCGAGTTTTCGTAGCGATTCTGGCGTAATCTCTTCACGGTGCCCTCGCAGTAAACCTGTGCCTCTTTGATCTTGAACCTAACCATATCGAGTTCCTTTTCGTCGTTATTATACTGAACAACCAGATTGTTCATATTGTGATTGAGCTTTCTGTTCTGCGCCTCCGTATTGACGATTAGCCGTTGTAGCTTCTCGTAATCCTGTTCCAGACCAGCCAGTCGCTCAAGGTTTTTCGCCTCCACCTCGGGATCGTCGGCCTGACCCCTGAACTCGGAATAGCGCCGCTCAGCCGCTAGATACTTAAATGAGAGCTCATAGTGTATCTCCGTCTGGCGTCTCAGTTCCTGGCGCACTATCTGCTGATTGCGCTTGATAGCGACCAGATTGGAGGTCAGAGACTCATTTTGCATTTTCAAAATCTTTTCCTCGTCCTGCAGCTCGGTCACCTGCTTTTGGGTACGGTACACCATTTCGTTAACCTTATCCTGTTCTTTTTCCAGATTGCGCAGCGCCGTCTGCTCCGCCTCCATCATCTCCTCTAGAATGCGCAAGCGTTGATCCGCATTCAGAGCTTTGTTCTGCATGGAGGCGAATCTGGCCTCAACCTTCTCCATAACAGAGGCGAAGTTCTCGATTTCTTTGGCCTTAGCATCCCGAATCTTCATCTGATTGCGATTTTCCATTCGTTGCAAGTGCACCCGGTTTGAGAGATTCTCCAGCTCCTTGCGTAGGCCGTCAATCTCGCGATCCTTTAGAATTGACTCATCTATCAGGATCTGTATTTGGTTCTTCAACTCTGACGTCTCCTCGTTCAATGCTTCGATTGCAAGTTCCACTTGGCGATTATTTTCGATGACCTCGTTCAGGTGGTTGTCGTGCTCCTTGTAAATTGCGGTCGTTTGCTGCGCCTTTAGGGCTAACTCGGCGCATTCTGTCTCGCTGCGCTGGATGCAGTTCTCCCGTTGGGTCATCTGATTCACCGCATTCTTCCAAGTCTCTACCATCTGCCGCCGTTCCACGTGAGCCGCCCTATAAAGACAGGCGGTTCGCTCCAAATTTTTCTCCAGCGTCGTTTGCTCATCGTAGAGTTGGACCACCACCTTGCGTCGCTTGTCAATCTCGGCCTGCAGCAATTGGCGCTTAGTGTTCAGCTCTCGAGCCTTCTGTTGGTCGTCCAAATAGTACTTCTCGATCAGCTGGTAGCCCTTGTTCCCGTCATCCATCGCCTCGGTCCACTCCACTAGTGTGGTCTTCGCGGACTTGATGCGGGACGTTAGCTCGTCGATCTCTCGCTTGTTCTGGCAGATCTTCCCTGTTTGTTCATTTATTACAGAATAATAAAATAATTCTATAATGCACGCGACTTACGTTCTGTGGCTTCGGAATATTCTGTGAACTCTTCCAACTCTTTTTGGTTCTTTCGCAGATCCTCCTTAATCTTGTTGCGCTCCAAGATCACCAGCTGCACCTTATGAGCCTCCTTGATCTCGTCATCCTTCATCGAGCTATACAGCGTCTGAAATGGAAACTTGGGGAGAGGGGACCGACATCTCCAAGGAGATTTCTTACCATATTCTGTTGGATAGTGGCCTCAATGTTGCGGGTATGCCGCTGCACTGCCTGCTCGCGTTCGTCTAGAGACTTCATGCGTTGCTTCACTTCCACTTTCAGTGCCCTCAAGGCGGCAATCTCCTTGAGAATCGCCAGGTTCTCGGCATTCGCCATGGGAATGTCGGCGTCCACCGACCAGCCCATGGAGGCCATCGCGTTCATCTTGTAGTCGTCCAGCGAGGCCCGCTTCATGTCGTCGGTTCGATTCATCTTGCTATGAGATTAGCCCCTCAACTGGGCCAGATTGTATTGGATCACTCCGAGTTTTGAGGGCTTCGTTTTCGAAGTGTGTTCTGGGAGTTCATATAAACAAATGTCACTTTGTTTATCGTTTCAATGGCAACACGTCTGCCCTGAGCAACGGTTTCCATGTAAAATATACATACATATAATGTATGGTATAACTCACGTACATATTTCAAGCTGAATTCATGGGTAATACATCAATGTCGACGGTCGTCCCCGTTTTTACGATGCATATACATATGTATGTATATATATAATTCGGTAGAGGAGGTATATGGGCGAAAGGATAAAAAGAAATTGTTTCTTCTCGACACTAAGCTGCATAGAAACTAAGAAAATTATTTAAAATTTATTTTTCGGTTAACATTTTGAAGCTGAAGGTGTCAGCGCCGATTTTTTTCTCGTTAAGAAGGATAATTGAAAAGGAGAATATATAGTATATTTCTGAAATCGATGGAAGTTTACATTATTACAAGATAAGGATATCTCACATGATTATCATTAAATTGCACTTTCAGACAATTTTCAAAAGCCACGCAACCTTTTTACAAAGGCATCCTGCAACGCCGTTATCCATCCACTGTGGCCATTAAATCAATGCCAGTTGTCTTCATTTCCAACATCAGAAAGTCACCGTATTTGTCATTATAATCTTTTTGTTTTATTTGCTTGCTTCTTGGTTGGTTTGCTTACTTATTTTTCGTTATCATAGAGCAATTGTGTTTTTTGATGTAACTACATACATTGGTATTATGTAATATTAATGTTATTTAATTAATTTAATGCTAGCACTTCTGTTATATAACTTGATTAGCATCTTAAGAGATGCCATTGTATTTTGTAAAGTATAATTATATTATTTATATATATCATTTTATAGTTATTATTTGTATATACCACATACATACATCAGTAATCAGTATTCAGTACTGCAATCTGTATTTAGTATTGTGTAAGATCGGGTTTCCGCTTCCGGTCTAACGGTAGTTTATTTTTGTTTATTCATTTAGCTTTATGTTCCGCTTTAGTTAGACAAACACAAAAATGTATGTATGTATATGCTTCAAGTACAAGTTATGTAATGCTTACGCTTACGGTTTTAATATAATGTATTTATATATGTATATGAATGCGTAGTTGATGTAAGAGGATACTCTACTAATCCCTAGACTTCACTTTATGCACTTTCTCTTCCCCTCCATTTCGGTTTTCAAATTGAAGTTTCATCGCAATTCGATGATGGCCTTTGTTTCCTCTTAGTTCTTAAATCTTTTGTTTTTTTTTTTTTAACACAGCTTGTAGAATTTTGCATTCATTTTGCTTGTAGGCATGATAATTAGATCATAGTGTTACATATGTATGTTTGTTTAATGTATTATTTAAATTTTTAAAGTGTAACTTTAAAGGGTGGGCGTTGCGTTTTCTATTTAGATCATTTTTAGGGTTGCTACAAGTAAACAATGTTGAATTCATTCTCCTCTTCAATGCTTCAGCTACCGCTTTTTCTCCATTACTTCCTTTGCGTTCCTATTAAGCGTTTATGCACAACTGATGCTTGCTTACAAATTAATTAAACTCATATTTAAACGCCGGAGCAAATAATGTTCAACATAACAAAAAACAACATAATAAAATAATTCCTTCAATTACTTAAAAAGAATTCGGATACGAGAACTTATGGGAACAAAATAAAAAAAATTTAACTATGACGAACAAACCGATCTCGTGTGGACAAATAATCGACTCCGTCCATCTAAAATAGATATTCTACTATTCAATTTATTTAAGATAACATTTTAGGGGATTCCGATTCGGATTCGGGCTCGTTCTCCACGATTAGTTTTCGTCTTGACTCCGTCCCCTATAATGGTGATTTTATTCTCTTGTGTTTCTCGTTTCTTCTGTTCTTTTTTGCAAAACTAGGTAATACAAAATATATTATAATTATATAATTATATATTGAAATTTAGCTTTGCGCACGACGCTGGCCAAAAGCGAAAATTTGAAAGGGGGCCGAGGTAGGGTTGGGGGCGGTGGAGAGGGTAAAAAGCGCGCGCGGCGAAACTAACAAAAACAAATAATATTCTCCTTCCAGTTAAACGTAAATGTGGGCTGCTGCTTCTGTGGTTTGTAGCGTTTGGAATATATATAGAGCCATCTATATTCTTTCGTATAGAATTTCCCCTGGTTTTTTCCTTGTGGTAGGGGGCGTTGATGCAGCGCGGACTTGTATTCTGTATTTGGATTTTGCTTAGGACAGGTGGAAGGACATGCTGCCCTCATTGGCAGCCACTTTCAGTTTCTGCCGCATCACCTCGCGACTGGAGTAGTCGGGCAACTTGAGATAGTTGACACAGGTCATCACAGATGGTAGGTAATCATTGGGATTCTGGTTGCCGTCCAGAGTCTTCCGCACGATGGTTAGAGGTGGCGTCAGGGCCTTGAATCCGCCAGTCGGCAGACGTGGCGATCCCGTCACGAACTGCAAGAAAGCGCGTTGCTCGTCGCGATTATAGGAGGCGAGAATCTCGTAGAGATACTGAATCGCCTGTGACTCCTGGTGGAAGCCGTGATCTGTGCGGCAGCTGTCCTGCAGCATCTTGGCATCCCACCGCGATTGCTGCTGCTCGCTGGCCGAGCCGCAGAATACGCACTCCAACTCTTCCGGATAGAACATGCGCAGTCGCTGAATCGGAAACACGGAATCGAAGCCTGTATTAACAACAAAGAATACCGATTAGAATGAAAAATATTCGTTTCCTGGAGAATAGAGCAGATCTTACCCTCCCGCAGTGCCTCAAACTGCTTCTGAACGCCCTCGATGAGGAACCAATATGTAACCAGCGATATGTACTGGTGCAAATTGTGCACGGTCACCGGCGTGTCTCTTCCGCCACGGCACAACTCGATATTGGCATGGCCGGGCAGCACAAAGTCCAGTCCCAGATCGGCAATGGGGCAGCTATCCAAATCAAGTTGTTCAATCTGGAAAAAGAAATCTCTTTATCAACCGATTCTTGGAAACATTTTGACTGCTGATACTCACCTTTTCCGTCTTTTCCATGGCATCGATGTTGGGATCGGACAGAATGTACTCTCGCTGACGCACCACATCTTGCAGGCGAACCAATGTGTTTTGCACCTCTGGCGCCACGCGCATCAGATCAGCCAGGCCAATAGAATGCTCTTCGCTGACCATCCAACGGTAAAATGGCAATGAGAAGGGCAAGTCCAGCTGAAAATTTAGGTAAAAGAAATCAATTAGGATCACAAGGGAATCATATAAGAATGCCAAGCCTACCATACGACTGTCCATCACCGCCTTGGCCATGAACTTGCCCAAGAACTTGAACTTGGCCTTGGCCTTGGTCATCTGCGGCAGCTTCGAGGATTTTCCCAGGGGCAGAGGGAATAGGCCATGCACCGCATGCACATAGCTCGTCATGGTCGTGGCTGTTGTATTCAGTGTGGTGCTAGAATGGTTCGTGGTGGTGGTGCTTTGCTCCACCACGATGCTGGTCGTAGTGGTAGTGGTGGTGCTGCTGGGATTATCGTTCGCTGCTGCTGCTGTTTGCGCCGCAGAGTTTATATCACTAAATTGCTGCTGTGCGATGATCATATTTAAGGCGTTCTCATTGGCGCCGCCACTGCCGCTAGAGGTGCTGTGCTCCACTGACTGCTGTTGCTGGCCAGCTGCACCGCGAAGAACGTGCGAGCGGCTGCTTGAGCGGGTGGGTGGTGGCTGGTGGTTCTGCGTAGGTGTCGTTGTGTTGGTGGTGACTGTCGTGCTGCTAACGAGTGCTACCGGAGGACTCTGTTCCATTGTGGTTGCCTCAAGGGCATCTTCAATGTGCAGCACAGCACTGCTGGCCTTTACCACATCCACAATGGTCGCCGAGTTCTGTTTGTAGCTATCGCTGCCATTCCACAGACCCAGATCCGTGCGCTGCAGCTCGGCAGAAACCAAGGCATAGAACTCTAGTGTTGGTCCCAGACCTGTTCCCACTTCGTTCTCATACTGAATCTCCAGTAACGCCTTCGAGTGGCCAAAGTCCTGCAAGATGTGCTCCGCCTGCTTCAAGATCTCCGCCCGGGAAATCGCACGCTTGCGACGATCTAGACGTGGAGCAACCCTCTCGGAGGACTCGGCCGCATTAAGATCCGGCGTGGTGTCCAACAATCGCTGGAGGGCGCGATCACGGTCGAAGCTTGTGGCATAGAAGAGCAGGTGCCGTGTTTCAAAGGGGAAAAGGAACGGACAGGCCATGCCGATCTGGGGCAGCCACTGTGGCAAGTTGCCCGTCATGATCACCAGCGGATCCTGCAGCTGGCGGTTCGCCTTGGCTGTGATCTTGGGGTGCACGAACTCGGCCTGAGGAACAATATTCTGTCGTACCACACAGCCATACAAATGCTCCCAGTGGCGATTGAGAGCGTGGATCACGCGCAGCATACACAGGGCATCCAGAGAAGAGTCCTGCACAGTCACCACATCGGCGGGCAGCGAGCTGCTGAGGAATGGCTTCAGGGCAGAGATTACACCCGGAGCAATCCCCTCGTGCCACAGTTCCGTTTTCTTGCGCATAAACTTGCTGCTGGATTTGTGAGCCTTCTTTGAGGAGGATCCTCCACCGCTGGCCACCCCCGACGACGAGGAACACGAAGTCGAGGCATTCGCGTAGCTCGAAGCTGAACTAGAGGTGCTCTGCTGCTGTTTTTGTATACCACTGCTGCTGCACGAACTGCTACTGGACGCCGCAGCCCCTGGAGTAGCCTCCTCCTCGACCGGACGATAATAGATTGTGTGCTGCTGCACCCATATGCTGGCGTTGCCCAAAAGCGTCTCCGACTCATTATCTGTCTCAGGCTGCTCGCTGACCAGCGGAGAGAACTGCTTGACCGCCTGATACACGGTCATATTGTAGGGCAGTACATGCTCCCCAATCGTGAACTGCAGCTTGTGCTTGAAGCCCGCTTGAGTCATCACCACAGCGGCCACGTTATCATCCATATCCTCCTCGCTGTCGTCGTCTGAGTCGGCACGGATGCCACCGTAACCGCGCACCACCAGATACCGCTCGATGGCCTGGACCATGGCCAACGGATCGATCTTTACGGTGCCACCCTTCCACTGACGCAAATTATTGCACTGCGGATGGCGCTGCAGGTTGCACTGTTAAAGGGGAAATTAAATTAAGTTAAATTCAAATTTTTTTTTCTAAGATTTTGTTGCTCACCTTCAACTGATGCGTGTTGAAGAACCGCAACGCACTCTGGTTGGAGCGCCCGCCTGGACCGGCAGGAAAGTCATGTACCTTAACGGGAAACTGTTCCAGCTGCGTAACGCAACCGTTTAACTTGGCCACAAAGGCGCTGAATGCTACGGGCTCAATTGTGGGCAGCTGGCCAACGTTTTGCAAGAGAGGCTCAAGTGGCAATCCGGCAAAAACGTGCATAAAGCTGCGCAGACGCGCATCGCGTTCCACCAGGCCCGACTCGCTGGTCATGTAGTTCAGCATGGCCTTGATCAGTCCCGAATGGTTCACTTCGAACGGCGAGATGTCGCTCTCCAGCAGGATTGTCTTTAGCTCCAGAAGGGCATCCAGACAGTCGTGGTAGCTGCCGTTAAGTTTAAACAGAATGCTGGACAAACGCTCCAGAACGTTGGTGCTGCCAGCTGTCGACAGTGGGGCATTGTTGCCCGCCGCCGAAGAGGATCCGGAGGCTCCGTTGTTTCCGCTCTGAGATGTTCCACTCTCCGACGCAGTTTTGCTTCTCCTGGCCTCCTGCTCCGTGTAGCGCTTGACAAAATCTATTGCCTGTTCCCGCACCCATTGACGGGCTCTTTCCCGATTGGCCGCCGCTAAAAGATTGGCGTGTGAGATGCTCTTGCTGATGCTGGCCGCAACGGCTGCTGCGTTCAAACCTCCCTGAGCTCCACCGCTAGCTCCGTGCTGGGTCACAGTATAGGCCAAGCCAGATCCTGAAGCAGATCCACTTGATGAATTAGCGTTGCCGGAATCTTTGGACAGGCCATGGTGGTGTTGTTGCTGCTGCGACTGCTGCTGGTGGTGGTGATGATGGTGCGCCGCTGTTTGGCGACCCCAGCGTGCCGGATTAAGAGAAGCCAGGAACGACGACTTGCTCGATCCGGCGCTGGTCGAGTTTCCGCCAGCATTGAAGCGTGACTTCGAACCACCGGATCCACTGCCAGAGCTAGGCGTACTCCTGCCGCCAGTGCCGCTACCAAGACCTTAAAAGCAAAGAGAAAATAACTAATTCAAATCCATTTCTAATCCAGCTTAAAATCTGACTTACTTGTAGCTCGACTGAGGAGCTCGTGCATGGCGGAGCTGGCAGATGCTGATGAAGCTCCTCCTGTTCCAACTCCTGCTGCAGCTGCAACGGAAGCTGCATCCTCCTGACGAGACTTGGCCCTGCCGCTGCTCTGCGATTTGCGCTTGGGCGGCGCTTTTCGCTTTAGCATGTCCGTCATCTTGTGCTGCAGCGCCGAGGCCGAGGACGACGAGGAGGATGCTGAGGCAGCAGCACTGCTAGTTGAGGCCACAACCAAGTGGGCTGCCTGTTGCTGCTGCGGCGGGTAGATAACCTGGGGCACAATCTGTTGAACACCAGTCGGTGGTAGGAGCTCCAACTGAGGTGGTGGCGGCGGCACCGCCGGCTGCTGAAAGTGCACATACTGGCGGGGATCCCCCTGTTGAGCCGCAAAAAAGGCAGCGGCGGGTGCTCCAACCGCAGATGAGGATGAGGATGGCGCCGAGCTACTGTAGTTGTATCCACTTCCAGAGGGCACCGAAGTTCCAGGGGTGTCCAACGCACCGGTGGTTGCTCCACCTTTGGCACTGGCCGTCAGGGCATTCATGGCATGCGAGAAGCTTTTCACGCTGTATGACTGGTGCTTGCTGCTACTGCTTGGGGTCGTCGAAGCACTTGATGAGCCCGGAGCACTGTCCATGAAGAAGGGATTAACCTGGAGGCTGTTGGCGGAGGCCGGTGCTGACTGAGATCCGCCCGCGTTAGCGGTGGGCGTGGCCGTTGTGCTCAGCGGCTTCGGTGAGGGATTAGCACAAATGGGATTATTAGGATCTGTTAGTTGGGTGAACTGGTAGATGACGCCTTCGCGTCGAAAGTGAGTGCCAAAGACGTCGGGCAGCTGCCGCATGAGGATCTCGGCCATTTGCAGAGCTCCCACAACAATCCGCAGATCGTTGCTGCCCAACATGCCGGCAATGTGACTGGAGACCAGCTGATATTTGAGAACCTGGCGCAACAGCTCGGGCGTGGCGTAGTACACCATCCGGAGGAGGGCCCGCAGGCATTTGTAGCGTACATTCGGTCCTGCCGACGAGCTGTAGACCTCGTACAACACATTGAATATGTGCTTGATGAAATCCGCCGCTAGGCCGCGTTCCTCCTGTAAAATTTCAAAATTATGTTATATTGTTTAAAGTAATAAAATGGGATAAGGCGCTAACCTTTAGGCAAGCGATCCTTGCATCCAGAGAAGGGCGACGCTTTGCTTGGCTGCCAGTGCTGCTTGGTGGATTATTATTATTATTATTGTTGTTATTTGAGGATGCCGCTGCTGCTGCAGCGGATGTAGAAGCTCCTCCGGATGCTATGGTGGTGGTCAAATCCTGTCCTGCTGTCATGGGGGCCACATAATTGTGATTGAGGCGGCGCTGCACCGGCCGCGTAGTGCCCGTATCCTCGTTAATCTGCTGCATGGCATGGAAATCCACGGTATAGGTGCGTCCAAACGTGCTTAGGCTGATCTCATCCTCACTGCTCTGGTTGGCGGCCTCAATTAGTCGCGAATCAATGGTGGAATAATTGTGCCAGGAGCCGCGATCATCGCGCCACTGCCAATGCACCTGGTCCTGAGTATTCAACGTGGGTCTGTCCAGCAGCGAGTCCACAGCAAAGATGCCATCCAACGGCAGACGCGGCATCAGCTCCCCAATTAAACAAGTTAACTCGTACAGTTCCGAGGGTGAGCGTGAGATCAGCTCAACGTGGGTGGCACTAGCAGCTGCCGGCTCTGCATTTCCAGTTAGTAAATACAGCAAGGTGGCCGCTATATCGTTTCTCAGCAGCGAAATGGCCAGATCCGGGCAGCTGCCACACATCAAGCTCAACATTCGCACCACGGCCGTAAAGGTTCCGGTGTTTAGAATGGCCGGTGTAACCAACAATAGTTGCTGACAGTTTTTCAGGAGATCGGGACTGGCAATTTGCTGCAAGCGCTGGCTATCCTGCTGAAAACTCTCCACCAGGCGGCAGAAAGCAGAGCACACGCTCTCCACACACTTCTTGTCTTGCTGCGAGAGGAGGCGAGCCAGCAGGGGCAAGCTCTCAGACACGAAATGGAACTCCTCCGGGTGCATGTTGAGGCAACAGTTGGCCGCAATAGCAAGAGCTGCGCGCTGAGCAACAATCGAAAAAAAGTCCAGGTATGTAAGGCATGCCGATATTCCATTTGCCTGCAGAATGGCCTTGTTATGACGCCTCGAGAGAATCTCCAACGCCGTCAAGCTCTGCTCGGCCACATCCATGCACTGGATGACCTGCAGTTTCTCGAGGAACACTGGCACAGCCTCCACTACGGTTCCGGAGGATCGTGGCAATGCCTCCAGCATGTAAGCCAAAGCCCTGCACGCATTGTTCATGATGTCAAAGTTGTGTTCCATGCGTAGGAGCTGAATAAGGGCTGGCACAACCTGCTTAATGGGAAAGCCAGCAAGGGTATCCTCATTGCCCATCACCAACATCTGGCACATTTCGATGGCAGCCTGCAGTTGCTGGGACTCGTCATGAGATTGCAGTCCCTGCAGTAGTTGATTCGCCTTCGAACTGCTGCTGTTACCAATGGTGCGATGGAGGATGTGCGTCATCCTTGGACCCAGAGCTCCGAATAGATGAGGCGGCAATCCGCGAGCCTCCAGCAGTGCCTGCAAGCGACCCACCTCACTATCATCGCTCTCCGAGTCGGCGGCTGCTGCAGCTCCGCTGCCATGCTGGTTTCCGCTGCTCGTCGTCCCTGTGGTGGCCTGGCCGCCACCAGGAACAGACCCAGACCCAGCTGCGGTTACATTGTTGCTGTTGTTGGCTGGTTGGCCGGCACTGCTGTTGCTGCTCGTCGCGCCCACGGCGCTGGTGTTTCCTCCCGATGCAGCTGCTGCTCCAGTGGCTGGTACTGCTCCACCCGCGCCTCCTGCTCCTCCTCCGATGTCACGTGCGGCACTCAGAGCGGCCGCGACAATGCTGAGATTGGCGGAGTTGGCACCTACGGACGTGTCCCGAAGGAAAGCGAAAAACGGATCGTTATTATCGAGGTCGGACATTGCGGCGTTTGGATACATTTAAGAGATAGACGAGATTCTTTTATTCGTGAATACGAAAGAACATTAAACAAGTATGTTGGAAAAACAAAGGAACGGAAAGGCTCAGGCTACCATGTTGGGAATTTTGAAACTAAGCCGGAGACCGATCAACAAATTCGTTGTAATGCTTTTGAGAAGTTTTAGGTAGGAATATATATTTTCTGTTTAAAGTCGTACTCGTAAATAATTTTTAAACATACGTTCAAACACAAATTCAATTGAGTTTAAGCACAGAGGTTTTGACTTAAAGTAAATTCATATCCAGTTTTTCAAATTTTATTCGAATAGGTCTATCTCTTTCGAAAGAAAATGTGAAAAACTCGAAATGCAAAGATTTCTGCGAAATCCCTGAGCTTGTAAACTTTTCTGAATGCGTTGGAAAATAGTTTTAGGCCAAATCGATACCAATACATTAGATGTAACTAAATTAGGACTAAATGAACAAAACTAAAACGAAAGCTAAGGTTAGGAATACAGTACAGAAAGGGGTAAAAATAATAACAAAAAAGTGGGTCAAGTGTGCTGCCACCTGTAGGGTCACCTCTGTATGTGTGCTTTGTGTCTTTGGGTAGTGAAAAATCAAATCAAATCAAAAGCAGAATCAGTGTATATGTGTGTGTGTGTGGAATACAGTGCGTATATGATACTGATCGATAGGTTGTACGTTTACCTGGCGTCAATTGCTGTCCACCTGCATGCGGCGGTCCACTTGGCGGTTGTTGTGCCATCAAACTATATGTTAAAGCATCCGAAGCTGCTAATCAGACAAGGAAGAGACGAAGGCGAAGACAAATCGGGTGTTCAAGGGAGACGGAGCGACAGCGAGTGGGCAGGATGCGAGAGAGAGAGAGAGAGAAATTGTAAACAATGTTTAGTTCTCCATTTATTCATTTGCTTCAATTGGGTTTTGTTTGGGAATTTTGGGATTTTGGGGCAGACACCGCGAGCAAAGCAACGCAGAATGAGCGAGCGAGCGAGAGACAGGTGGATAGAGACAGAGAGAGAGAAGGTCTGAGGTGAGGGTGTGCTGTTTGATTTTTCTTTCAGTGCATTATGGGTAGAATTAACACCTAAGCTATAGCCAGCACCAAAAGAGAACATGAGAGTAAGTCGGGTTCCTACTTTTTTTTTACAATATGGCAAAAAGTTCTTGTGCTACTACTTATTTTCTGAAAGAATTTGCGAATATAAATTCTAAATGTCACTAAATTTGTAAGAAATTTTTAAAGGATCACAATGGGCCCTTTAAGAGCATACAGCGGACCACAATTGACCCTACAATGAAGCCTAGAGACCTATGCAAACCCCAAAGTGCGTGCGTGAGTGTGAGAGCCTTCCTGATCCTAGAGAACTTTCCTATAAATTAAACCAATTTTTGTTCCTGTTCTATCGTTTTTAGGGGGTGTGGCCAAGTAGCTTTTTGATTTGCTTGCGGTTTCTTCTCCATTAATCCTTTCATCCTCCTTCCTCGCTAGGAGGAGGCTTCAACATCATCATCATCATCATCATTAATGTCTCATCTTCTTCTTACCACTGCTATGCGTCACTTTCGGGCCCTGATGTACAATTTGTTGCGTCTGTTGTTGTTGTTGTTGTTGTTGTGGCTGCTGTGTGTGCGGATGTTGCTGCTGCGGATGATTGCTGCGATAGCTGAACAAGAATCCCGGCTGTACAAGCGTGGCACGCTGCTGCTGATGTTGCTGGTGTAAAGCCAATTGCTGCTGCTGCTGTTGTTGTTGCTGTTGTTGTTGTTGCTGCTGCTGCTGCTGTTGCAACTGTTGCTGATGACGCACGGCAACAACAACGGTATTACCGCCCACCTGTTGGTATTGATAGGTACCAGGTGGTGGCAGCAACTGCTGCTGTTGATGCTGTTGTACAGCAGCAGCAGCGTTGCTATGTTGCTGCTGGTGGTGTTGCTGCTGCTGTTGTTGTTGCTGCTGCTGCTGTGCTGCTGCCGCTGAACTCACGCAAGAACCCGTCTTGCCACGTGAACTACGTCGCAGTGAGGAGTGTTGTTGTTGTTGTTGTTGTTGGTGCGACTGCTGCTGATTGTACGCAACCTGCTGCTGCTGTGGCGGCACAAATGTAGTCGCTGTTGGCACCGCTCCTGCCGCTCCCGGTGGTGCCGTATAGCGGGTAAGCTGAGGAGGTGGCTGCTGTTGCTGGTAGAGAGCCGGCGGTGGTCCGGCGCCTGTGGAGGTAAAATGGTGTGGTGGTGGAGTTTGATGCAGCACGGACACTGAATTGTGGTAATAGTGCTGCGGCTGATGTTGCTGCTGATGATGCTGATGATGCTGTTGATGTTGTGCAAAGTAAGCGGCAGCAGCAGCAGCGGGTGGATAGTGGGCTGCTGCTGCTGCTGCTGCCGCTGCTGCTGCGGCGGCTGCTGTTGGTGTCACAAAGGAAGACAAATGTGCAAATTGATGTGTGGGCAGCAGTTGAGGTGGCTGTTGTTGTTGTTGTTGTTGTTGTTGCAGTGCTTGCTGCTGCTGTGACGGAGGTTGTGGCGGTTGTTGTTGCTGCTGCGCTGTCAAGGCATATGGCGTGGTAGTTGTTGTTGCCGACGTAAGATGCGGCATAATGCTGTAGTCAACAACGTTGTTGCTGTTACGCGTGGCACGTGCCCCGCTGCCACCCCCCGCCCCCTGTCCATGGGGGGCGGCACGTTGTTGATAACCGGACGACGTTGTTGCTGTTGGTGTAGCCTTTATGGTAGTTGTTGCTCCTGGGGTGTTGTTGTTTTTGGTTGTTTTACGTTGTTGTTCTGGGTTGGGTGTGTGTGTGACAGAGAGAAAGAGAGAGAATGGTGGTAGAGGGAGTAGAGAAAGAGAGAGAGAGTGGTGGGAAGACAGCTTTATTTATTCATTCATTTTTCTTGGATTCGTTTTTGTTTTTAAGTTATTTTCTTGCAGCTACACTACTTGGAGTTAGTTTTTATTTGATTTGGCTTGCTTTTTTATATTTTAAGTTTAATGTTTAATGCAAAAAAAAATTAAGATTATTTTGAGCGCAGTGTCTTGGTTTTTGGCTTTCAAAAAGTGGTAATTAATAGCAAGGGAAAATCAGGAGAGGAGGAGACTGAACGACTTTCTGTCGCTGACAATGATGATGTTGCTGCTGCTGTCTGTCGCTGCTGATGTTGCAGTTGTTGCTGCTGCTGCTACTGAATCTCTCTCACACTAAGCTAAGCGCACAACACGCACACACACACGCACCGCACCTTGTGCTTTCGTTAATTAATTCCCAAATTTGCTGCTTAATATTTATGCTGCTGCTGCTGTTGTTGTTGTTGTTGCTGCTGCTGCTGTAAAGTTGCTGTTGCTGCATTACTCTCTCATCTCTCTCTTTTTCTCTGCTGCTGCACACACACAAATGCCGGCCTTTGTTGGCACCAAAATAAACTCGTACCACAGTCGCTTTTTTGTTTATTGCTTTTGTGCTCAAAAACAACAACATCATCATCATCATCAACAACACAAGCATCTCAGCATTTCAAAATATATTCTTCGACTTGAAAATCAAGTGATAAGAAGATATAGATCATTTTCATCACTTTTCGCTTTAATTTAAAAAATGATTCAGTTCATCATATGATTTGAAATGAAATAAATGAACTACATTTGCAACAACAACAACAACGTGCAAAAAAAAAACAACTTTTTGAAATATACATGTACATATATGTTTGTCGATCCAATATGTAAATAAATTAACTTTTATCACATCTTTTCTTTTTAGTGGCTTTGTTGCCTAGACCGCGTGCCTGTAGTCGCTAGCCAACACTGACACTCTAGTATGACACCCTTGCACACAAAATAATAAATAATTTGTATAGAGAATAAAATATGGAATAATAATACAAGAATCCCCAAGCGATTCTTGCATAAATAATGATGGCACTATCGTGTACTACATAAATAAATATTAAAGGGTTAAATTATAATGTGGGCGTTTTTTTTTTCAAGTCAATTAAAGGCGTACATTAAAAATAAAACAATATAAATGAAGGGCGATGATAAACGGGTTGGGTCGAAGGGTCGGTGCATGGGTACAGGTAATGGAAATGGTGGTGATGGTAATAAGTTTGACCACAGGTGACAGCACAGCCAAAAGTTCTGATCACTTTCCCTCGCTTAATAATGCTCACTTCTAACCATTTAAAGGGTGTTTAGTTACATACATGCAATTTAACAACTAAGTACTACCAAGTACAACTAGATTCACTCCGAATACGAAACTGTCTTAATCAGCTCTATACTATGTACAATATATATAGAGTTTATATATATTCCGGTTCCAGACGGCGCAATGTACGAATTCAGACTGCCAGCCCGATCGTTTGTCGCTGGCATTTTTGAGTGCGTTGGCACCGCCAACATTTTTGTTGCCTTTTTATCAAAATCGCAAAAACATTATACAGTAGACATTGGGGGAAAGACGAAAGCACTTCGTAAAAGAAATGCTTCGTCAATGTGTAAGTATTGTTTGTTGTATTTGTTGTTGCTCCCTACTGATAACAAATGCACGAACTGATACGACAATAAAAATCACATTGTGCCAACAGCAATGCAAAAAATGAAAATCATTGCCTAACCAAAAAAACGGAATGGCAACACAAGTTTAAATTTTAAATTCCGAATTGTTCAAAATTTTAACAATAAAGTGCGCATTTTGATTCAGATTTACTTGAAGGCTTATCTACATTACCTGAATACTCTTACACATACTTTTCTATTCAACAACAATTCAACAATTCTAGTTTCTATGGCTCCACAAATAAAAAAAAAAAAAAAAATCCCCTACTTGAACAGTTTAAAATAACAAAATAATGACCAAAGCAATTCAACTATTACTTGTATGCATAATAATAATATTTTAGGTTTGACATTATATGAATTATTTAAGTTTTATAACGTTTTTTTTATTGCCCTTAGGAAAAAAGGCAAAATAATTGAAATTTAAAGAGGGATGTTAATAAAAAGCATGCCAAAAAATATTTAATTCTGAAATCTGAGGGTTTAAGTGAAACGATAACCGCATCTACTGAAAACTTACTGCCTAGTTACGAACTACACAACAATAGTAAGGGAAACCAAAAAAGGATTTACGTACATATGTACAAAGCAGGTATAAAAGCATACAATACTATTTTCAAGTTAAAGCAGATGGATGCAGTGCACACTGGAAAGGTAGAAAATCGCTGAAACTCACCACCAAGTTCACCAATCAGTTGATGAGCAAGATCGCTGTCCGAGAGGTCCTCCTCGTCGATATCCTCGTCTTCCTCGATATCGTCGTCCTCGTCGTCAACTTCTTCCTCCTCTGTGATCTCGTCCTCTTCGGCAACTATTTGGGCGTCCTCCCCGTAGGACGAGTCAGCCGAGTTTACAATCTCGTAGAATCTCTCCTCTTCTTCCTCTTCCTCCTCGTCGTCGTCTTCTTCCTCGTCGTCGTCGTCCTGCTCTTCAGACTGGCTCTCCGCCTCCAACTGTCCCCGAATGTGGTTGACTGTGGCCTCTTGGGAATTTAGAGAGTCCTCTACGGCAGGCAGCTGGCTCTCTACGTCCAGATTCCCGTGGTCCGGCTGCTGTTCCTCAGCTCCAGCTTCGTTTCCCGTTCTCGATGATCCCGATATTTCTGTTTCCAGTTGATTTTGCTGCGAGTGGCGCAAACTCTTTCTATACTTTCTGTATACACTCAACTTGCTACTGGATTCGCTGGGTCCTGCTGCAGGTCCCTGCAGGCGACTGTCACTGACGGTTGCAGCCGCTTCCTCTGACCTCTGAACCAACTGCTTCGATAACTTCTGGGAGGAGCGTGTGTGACTGACCTTACGTGTCTTGCGGTAGTAGTTCAGCAGATTGCTGCTGCGACCGGTGCGAGCAGCACCTGCTGCACCTCGCTGAGGAGTGTCCTCAATCACAGACCTCGATCCCCCGGGGCTGGCCTTGCGCTTGCTAGTATTCGTGCCCGGAAAGCTGCTGGAGCTGGTATTAGCTTGAATCTGGTAGTGTTGGTGACGCGCCGCTGCCCTGCTTGTGCTGGGCAGATCGTCCGGAGAAATGGTTTTGGAGCGAGTGCGCTGAGCCACACAATCAGCGCCGAATGCCGGATGGGGCGTCTGTTCAGTGACTCCGGCTGCTCCTCCTCCGAGTTCTAATCCCAAGGACTCGTGACTATTGTGCTCTGCTGGCTGCCGACGACGTTTCCTTAGCGGCGAGCCGAGCTCCACCAGCTGATCTCCGCCGTGCAACGCTGAAAAAGGCATCGGAGAAAAATCAGAGGTATTGCTTAATAACCACTAAATAGACGGTTGTCTTTTTTTTGGTCCAAGGGATTTTTTTTAGCTGGGAATGATGGAAACGATTGGCTAGCGTTTGAAATTTGGACAATTATTTTACAAATTCATAAATTGACAAAAGTACATAAAGTAGGTAAGAAGAAAATGTGTCGAGAATGATTGATAATTTTGAGGCTCCGGATTACAAAAAAAAATGGTACAAAAAACATACACATAAGTATGTATGTATATATTATACTATATTTAACAAAAAATGCATTTGTAACATATATATAATGGATTATCCCAATCAATTTCAAATCCATACAGCTCTTTCGCTTTTCTTTTTATATTTTATCTCAATATATTCATCAAAAGAACTTACATTGATGGCTACTACTGCGATTGTTGTTACCGCCGCTGTTGATTTTATGCTGGTGGTGAAGCTGACGCTTGCGACTGGCGGGCGAAATCGATTGGTCAGCACGATTGGTCGGGATCGAGTTGCGCTTTGAGATATGGGGCTCCTTGCTGATGTTGTTGTTGTTGTTAATTGCTGCAGAGGAGTGGCGACCTTGACTGCACGATCGACGGGTGGCGGAGGATGATGCAGTTGCTTTTGCTATTGCCGCTGAGGTGGTGACTACGTTGACGGATGTGGCGACAGCAGAGGGCAACGGTGATGCCGGGTGGGGGTTGTTGCGTTTCTTGTTCTTCCTGTGGCTCTTGTTGCTATGGTTGTTGTTGCGTCGCCTCTGTGACGAGTGATTTGATGTTGTTGTATTGACGGCAGCAGTATTATTATTAACTAATGCTGTAGATGTTGCGCCCGTTGCTGTAATACTGCCGTCGCTGTGCTGCCCCTCCGTCAATGCAGAGAGCGATTGACTTTTAACGGATTCGGCCATAGACGACACTTAACCGCACCGGCATCGAACACACTTAACATGCCAACACAACCAATAATTGAATATTGATCTCGAAATGTTTGCTTTTTGAATCAATGGTGCGCTAACGGCTATATCATGTAAATTGTCTCTAAAATTAAAATTAAACGTCGTTTTTCGCAGCTGTTTGTCCTTTTTTGATCAGTTATAAAATGATAATGGATCATTTAACTTATTAATGACTTCACTTTTCACGAGTTTTCTTTTTTACGGATTTCTCTTTATAGTATGCTTCGTCGGACAGAGTTTTGTGCTGCAATAAAAGAGGAGAAAATTCTGTTAAAACAATGTGAGACGAAATGATAAAATAAAACTTATTTTATGCAGTCACTTTGCTGTGTAACTAATTCGGCATATACGAAATTATGTATTTATTGAAGGCTTTAATAGATAAGACACAAAGAAAAACTACTTTTCACTTACTAGACTGCAAGATATTTTTGAAAACATTTATAAAACATAGTATAACGATTATTTATACAGTGACACGATTGAAAATAAAATTAACAGTTCAAATCCGTGTTGGTTAAACTTATAGTTCTTCGAAATTCTACTATGCAGATGGAAAATGCGACTTAAAAATAGCCACAAAGGAGAAGGAACCAGAGAAGAGCCTTAGCCTCACCCCAGGAACTCTAAAAGTGCAGAAAACTGAAACGCAGACAAGCAAAGTGATCGGCGAGCTGACAGGAAATGTTGAAATACTGAGTAGGTAGCGTCGAAATGAAGAACACAGCCGAGAGAGCCCACAGAACTAGTACAACCGTAGACACTCACACCAGATATGAGGGAATACATGTCACTCTCTGGGCCTCTATATAGCATTCAAGTGACTGTGGAAAACCGGCTCAACTCAAATCAGGGGTAGACAGAAAAAGGGAGAGGAAAGTCTGGCAAAAGAGAGCGAAACGGACATTGCTGAAAGGGAAATGCACAAAGGGCATATTTTACAGACCACTTTTGTCGATTTTGTGTTCAGGACAGGTATACTCCGGAATCAATGGAAAATGCCACAGCCACATGTGTGCTCATTTATATCTATCAATTCAAATCAGTGAACATTTAAGTGCAGCTAATAGCTTTGTAAGCACAATAAGATATTATATTAACTGGCACTGTTGAAAAGCTTAATTAATAACCAATATTGGCGAAACTAATTTGAATACAACATACTATTTATTAATATAATTCACTTTACAAAGGTGGATAGATACTTCCTATTTTAATTAATCACTCGAATTAAACACTCTTACTTCTACAGGTACGGTACAAAAAGGTTTCACACTTTAGTAGCGTGCACTTCCACAATTTAGTTTTTAAAGAAATTATTTTTCCTGCAAGACAAAAGCCATGTTGGCACCACTGAAGAGCAATGAAAACTGAAAACTAAAAACGAAAAACTGATAACAATGGAGATACATACATACATACACCACCTAAAAAGATACACACCACCCGTACTCAGAAACTCAGGAGAACACACATCACCACACACTTGAGCGCAGTTTGTCAACATGTGAAAACTGTAAATAAGTTAACAGCTGTTTGTCAGCAGCAGCCACCGACACGTGCAGGCGAGCGAGAGCGGGAGAGAACCATGAAGAGAGGGAGCGAAAGCAAGAGCGGAATGGGAGCAAATGTTTTGAGTGGAAAAATTGAGCGCACTTACACTCGCGCACAGCTGTGTTAATCAGCTGTTCTCGGCCGTTTTGTTTATGTTTTGCTTTTCGTAATTCCCAGCGTGGTCATGCATGTGTGTTGGCTATCTGCCCCCTCTTCCTATGTGTGTGCGAGCGAGAAACAAGTTCTGTGAGAGTGTGTTAGAGAGCGCTGCCATGCTTGCTTCGCTGCCAGATAGAAAAGAAGATGGAATGAAAGAAAAACCAGAAAGGCAGAGGCTTTTCGCTTTGCCGTTGAATACTTCCCCTTCTTAAATCAGAACGTGTTCTGTTTTGATCTGCGCCCTTTTCATATATGTATTATGTATTGGGAAACCCTCATACCAGGCGTTATGTATCGCATATAACAAAAAATGCGTAGTTTCAACATGTCTGCCCTTTTACGATACGGTTTATTTTTTTTCACTTTTATTTCCAATTTTTAAACTGCTTCAATGGCAGTTTCACTCGAATTTAATAGGCAAACACGAAACGCACAGGCCAGCTTAACCCAGGTAAATGCATAGCACAGAAAAAAAATTAAATACGAATACAAAAAAATTGAGTTCAAGGCCGTCAAAATGAAACCCACAGCAGACCAAACAAACGAACGACGTCAACGGTTTTGGTTTGTTGGAAAATTAGATGTTGTATTTGTCTGAGACAGAGTTTTCATTTGCTTATCGTCGCCCAGAGATGACAGCGTGATACAAGTGGGACCAGCTAGAAGATAGTTTTTCTTGGCAAGTTTTAAAATTTAATTTAATTTAATATTTAGGCATCTATAAAAATATAATATCAACTTACAGAACACGATATTATAAATTCGGTTTTTGCAATATTTTTAAAAGATATATTTAATATCCTTGATTTAAAGACTATATAAAAATGTGGTATTCCACAATGTTTTTTAATATTAATAATTCCGTTGTAAGACAGGAGCCGATCACTCGTAGATTTCTATTTTTATTATGAACATTTAACCAAACTGGGCAACGACCGACATGGGCCTTATAATCTATCCACCACATCCCCTATATCAACTCGTATCGCTACCCCACAACTTTTCACACCAAAAGCGCACATGAAAAAAACCGAGGCCACAAATGGCAGCTCCTCCATACACGACTGCGTCAGTGTGAGTGCTCTGCCATGGTGTGTGTCCGAGTTTCTTTGCGTGTGGCAACTCCAACATATGGCGCCTGTCTTTGTGGTTGCTGCCTTTAATAGTCAATTGAAAAAAAAAAATTGAAGGAACTTAGGCAAGCATTCTTTCGTCTTTCTCTAATCTTAAACTCCCTTAATAGATGTACATTTGTATGTACTTCTCTGTGATCAAAAATCTCATATCTATGGGACTATTACTTTGTTTATAGGATTTTTCTAGACAACCTCCGTAGTGTTAATTCTATACGCTGTTATTTTTTGTCCATAATTAAAGTTCATAGGCTTCTATGGGGGAGTCTTACTAAGTGTTTGACTTTGCATGCAAAAAATGGTGGATCGAATGGGAATTTCTGCAGTAGTAAGACCGCAAATACCCTCCAGCTGACATATCATGCCAACCCCCAGAAACGATGTGGGAGTGCGACAACCCTGGCCCCGGGAGCATAATTGATAACAATTCGTGTCTGTTTGTGCTACACTGCCCTTCTGTCTAGGCCTTCCCTTCCACCCCTTCATTTTTCCCCTGCTCGTTATGCATTGTGCGTGCGTGCTGTGTTGTTGGCATTGTTTGTAACTTATTTGAATATCGTTGTAAAAACGCAGTCGAGCGCATATTGAAGCTGGTCCCAATAGTGGCACAGTGACTAGTAGGGCTGGCTGCCCTGACAAGTTTTCTATTTTCCGCTTTCCTTTCCCCCATCGCAACGTCGCATTTTCCCCTTCCTTTTCTATTCCAAGTATTACGAAACCTGCCTACGCACAGCTGAGCGTGCGAGCGGGACAGCCCACACATGACAAACACAGCTACATATCTGACAGCTGGGGTCAAGATTACAGCACATCGGACTTGAGTCATAAAATATATCTGAAGTAGTTGTCTTGAAAAAAGAATCCATAAAAAAAACTTTTATAAATATTTAATAAATTGATTAAATCAATTGCTTATAACAGGTCAATGATAAAACTAAAAATTAAAAACAACTTTTCCCTACTTCCCCGACTTACAACTTCTTTATAAACTTTGAATTAACCGTGACGAATATACTACTACAGAATTGTATAGAACAAAAAAAAAAAATCAAAACAAAAAAGGTATTGTGAGTGCTATAATATTGACCTCTACTGTGGCCTTTAAGTGTGGAACAGTTTGCTTAAACTGAATTGTGTCGCACTCCCCCGAAAAGGGAATTACGTAGTTCGACCTGGTCGGATGGAAGAAAAAACGCAATAGAAACGCCACCTGGCAACCCTATTGACTGGGTGGGCGGCCGATTCACTGGGTGGCAATGGGCAGGCATGCAACAATTAAATTCTGAAGGCTTTTACGCCACACTTGGGGAATTCTTGGGGTTTTCAGAGGCAAGGTCAGCAATGGAAAACTTGTTGCCAAGAGCAGGGCATTCAGAGGTTTAAATAAATACATACAAATGTATGTATATCCAGTGAAAAATTCAAGTATAAAACCACATAATAGTATCAGGCATTTACACAACTCGTTATGTACACAATAAGCATATACGCATACACCAGGCACAAATACACTCGCACTCACTCGACGTCTGCTATATACACATAACTTGCTTGCACTTTCCACTAGACGAAAAACAAAACTAAAAAATGTGTTGATCGTCCAATTCAGCTTACTGTCCGGAGTAGTTAGCAATTATTAATAAAATAAAAACGAATTAAATTTCGATTGTATAAAATAGTAAAGAAAGAAAAAGAAAACGCAAAGGAGAGCACACGCCGCTGCATGTGAGAGAAAGAGAGCGCACGAGGGCAAGCGCATGACGACGTATACACCAACACAATCACACACAGAAATGAGGAAGAAGAAGAGGAGGTGAAGAAAAATAAGTCTCAGTATGTACAACCACATAACGAAATACAACGAGGAGCAAAACTTAATGCATACACAATTTCTGTGATTTGCATGCAAGATATTCGTTTTTAATTCAAGTCCATTGCAGCGTAATATTTAAAATTACATAAACAGCACCACCTTCACACAGTATGTATTGGGTATATAGAAAATCAGTCGTTTGCATTTTCCTCTGACTTTTCAGCTCTGCACGCACTCAAATCCAACTCACGAATGAAACAGAAAAAGAGACGACAGAAACGTCAGCAGCGTTTGACGGAAAATGGCGACTGCGAAGTGAGCGCGCCCCACTGAGAGGGCTCTGTTCGAGTGGAAGAGAGCGAGTGGGAACGCTGTTCGGGGTCAACCACAGCCATACTAATAGAATCCCCATGCTGGTATTTAATAATTAACAAATATTGGGTAAGAATACAAAACACAAAGTGTGCCTAGTTGCGTTAAAAACCCAAATTAACCAATCTCTGCGAAAACAGGTCACTCAACCCCTTAGAATGAGGTCAACAAACCCCTCTCTTCCTCTCTCTTTAAATATACATACATATGGATGTACATATATCTTTATTTCCATCTACGTGGTACTTGTTTTAGCACAGCACCTTACATTTAGCGTTCTGTTTATGTGATATTAGTAAACTGATTGATTGGAAACAAAAAATATATACATAAATAAGTTGAAATTCCTGATTTGTTTCCACTTAAAATGGACGTGTGGCCGTGTCAAATATATAGAGAACGAGACTAGCTCTCTTTGTTCTTTTTGGGGGTCGCAACCAAACTCGCTGCTTTTATACTCTTTGTCGTCTTGTACTCTCGCTCATTTTTCATGTACCTGTGTGGATGCCCGTTATTACAATTTTCCTCTCCTACCCCTGATCAGCTGATCGCACGAGCGAGGTGGAAAATTTGTGTGCGAGAGAATGAGTTGTTAACAATTTACAGCCATTCGAATAGGGCCGCCAGCGTATCCAAAGTACTCCAGCTGACTTCCTCAAAAGAAGCAAGTGTGTGTGTGTGTGTATACAAAAGGTACCCAGTACCCAACGAAACGCATGAAATACACGATTTAATAAATATGATTTCAATTGTCGTATACTAAATTTCTAAGTTTTATATAGAATTCCATCCCAACAGTAGGTGCAAGTAAATTTTAATCGTGCACGAGCCTTTTCAATATAATATTAAAAATATAATAAAAACCAGTAACAGCAAATTATGAATATGCAAGCAAGCACTTCGCTCTTTCACTCAATCACACACACATTCATGTGCAGTGGGAATGCAGCTGCACCTCATGAGCTTTGGTGAGGGAGAAAAAAAGATACACACATACAAAAAGAAAGAGGGCGAAATGAGGCCACGGCTGCTGACGAATTTGGGGCATAGGAAAACAATGATAAAAATAAAAAGTAAGACCTCCGCTAACTTTCGTTTGGTTAAAAATTGGTATATATCGTACATGTAATAATCTAAATAAGTATTTCTTTCTACCTCATCAGCTTTAAGGCACAGGTTCCACACAAATACATTATCACAGTGTACGACCGCCTACATGATGATGAGCACCAGAGTGTGCTCAAGTCGACTTTTATGTATTTATGTACATGTAATATAGATACGTACATATTTACATACACTCGCAGGATTAAAAATCTGCTGTTAGTTCATAGTTTTGTTCCATTAGTTTAGTCTAAAGTCTAACCTCAATCACCGTAAGCGAAAATAATAGCAAGACAATTCCCAAAATTTACATTTTCGATACTACCTATGTATGTCATAAAGAAGAGAAGATAACTGATAAGGAATACCCTGCCTTTCTGCTTGAAATGTCACCAAGATCATCAACCGGCTTGACCGATCGGATAAGAGTGTTCAGCACATAGCAGAAAGTGCTTTTCGACTTTTACTTTCAAGGCCACATTCCGCAAAGATTTAGTTATTTCTAATGTTAATAAAATATATAATAAATAACTAAATATATGAAAAACAATTTAAAGTTCCTTACAAGCGGTAATCAGAAAAATTAAAAAAAAAAAGTAATGTCAGCAGGGTCAATCCCCTTTAAGGGAAAAGTTTTTGATACTAACATACATATGTACAACCCGATTATAAAATGAAACATTTTTTATACTTGATGAAATGACATTATTCAGCAAAATCTTATTCAATTGCAGCTAATTATATGTCTCAATTACATTTTAAAAGCAAACAGCGGGAAGGATGGAATGCAGGACGACATCCTGTCGAACATCGATTTGTAGATGGATGGAGTGTTGATCGATGCCAATTGTCAGTTCCTCGTTGGGCAATTGCAGGGCTCCAAAAAATGCAGAAGCTTTACGAGAATCAACGGAACAGGAGGTTTCCTGCTGGGATACAGGCAGAGATCGTGGCAGCAACTTTTGAAATCGACTAGTCACTGTGGACATTTCAGAGGCTGCTATCACGCTGAGCTCTCCATCAAAACTAGCTTGGAATTCAAGGCTAGGTGATATATTCTTCAGTTTATCTATTAGACTGCGGAGCAAACGCAGCGATGGCAAACTCAACGCCAATTGGGAATTTGGCACCCTTGGCACTACATAGCCCGACCAATCACTAGCAGGGATTATGGTCACTGGTACATCGTGGACCACTTCTCGAGCTTCAGATGATGATGACGATTGCACGGAGGCAATCACCGAAATGCATGGAAACTGAATCCTTTGCAGCTTCAATTTACACGAGCTGGCACCACCACTGCGGAGCACAGATAGAGCTCTACCAAGATTTGCTGATGACATGCTCAGGACTATATACTCCTGATCCGACCGAGCAGCTTCCATGCGATACTCTGGAAAATACTCATCGGCTGCAATGGTCGTCCAAACTAAGGGCGATGTAGCGGAGCTCTGGTCCTCGTTCACAATGAAGTGCATCTGCCGGTCGCCAAGGATCATCACACAATCTTTGGCCAGTTTGGCCAATGTCGCCACAATGGCTTGGAACTCGCGCATATACATTGCATCCTGCATTAGGGCACGGAATTTCATCTTTCCGTAAAGAACTGGGCGAAATAGGCCATAAGAAATAAAACGAAAACGAAAAAAAAAAAAACTGGAATCAAAGATCGTCCGCAAAGACAATGTTTATAATAAAACTACAAGTCTTTGATAAAAACTATTTTCGTTTTTCCAGTTATATTGTGTGTGGCCCCCTGTATAGATTTTTCTACTCGACAAATTAACTCTGGATCACATAAAGCAAACTGAAGAAATAAAAGGTATCTCAACCATTGCCCCCAACCCTACAAAATGTTAAGACTTTTATATTTTTAAATACATCGCATTCCGATAGATTGCACATTGGAATTGGTATGTATCAATATCAATTTTTTCGTCTCGATAAAAATTCCTTCCGTCTGAAAGAGGAACGTATCGCTTCCATTAAGAAAAAAAAACTTGAAGCGGAGATATGTATACATATACATGTACATATTTTGACGGTGGAGTGACCACTGTAATTAAGGTGAACACTTTTTGCTTCATTTAAATTTTATGTTCTTTTCGTCTTCGGGGTATCATAGGAACTTCGGAAGATAGGCTAGACAGCCAAAAACAAACGAAACGAAAATCTCGAACCCTTTGAAGTGTGTTGATGGGAAAGGGTCTGAGGGCTTTTTTGGATGATAAGGTGAGTGAGGAAGGCAGTGGGTCGGGCGTCCATGATTCTTGTTCACTCTTTTCTCCACTTCTCTTCACAAGTTCGAGTTTGAGTTCAACGTACAAAGGCGCGCACACGCAGGCTCTGGCATAAATGAACTCAGGCACACACAGAACTGACGAGCACACAGAGAGAAAAATCAGCGAGAGGGCCAGGCAAACAAAGCGCTGAGCAAGTTCAGCGTTGTGTTTTGGCTTTTTAAATTATTTTTTTTTTGTGCGAAACTGTGTGGAAAGAGAAACGAAAACGAAGCTTAGCGAAATGAAACACAAACTCACACAGAGACGCCGGCAAACACAGTCATACAAAAACTGCCAGGTTCTCCTCATTGCACACAAAGTCATCATTCGCAAGGAGACAGACACAACAGGATTTTTATGCCGTGCCAATCGTGTAGGGAACAATCCAGGGAGAGAGTAAGAGCAGGGACTGGCTGCTAATGTGTGTGTACATACATATGTATGTGTGTTGAGACAGCGGCCGAAATCAAATTATATGTCCCTTCTTGGGGGCCAAAATATTTCCCTTTCGCAGTTCAATCAACTTTCAAGGTTAGCTGGGCGTTAATTCTTATTGATAAATATGCTCTCTTTGGTCTTGTAATGAAAATGTAATCGATTCTTTATATTTACAGCGTCTATTCGCGTTTAGATAATGTTCCAGAACAGAACTGCTTTATTTTGAAGTTCGTGCTATCGAAAAATTCTTCAAGCAATAATTTTCTTAATGTAAAAGGTTAAGTATGTATGAGAAATGTGTATGAAAAATAATGATGAATAATAATAATAATTTAATAAGCACTAAAGCACTAAACACCACTTACAATTTTTGTTTTATTATGAATTGGTTAAAAAACTACAGGTAAATTAAAATTGTGTTTTGACATCAGTGAATACATTAAAATTAAAATTTACATTGATTTAATTGTTCTGCGACAGGCCAAGTGGGGCGTGCGTAACATGGCACAATAAAATAAGGTAGTCTCGTCGGCAAAAATATTCCAATCAACAAAATGTGATGAGCTTAGCCCACTCAAAATAATTTTTAAAGTTGCTTTAACTGATCAGTAATAAAAAAAACATGTTAGTCCCTTAATAAATTCAGAAAGTCATTATGCTTCGGCGGCAGAGACTACCTTATGATATTCTATCATGGTGGGGAACACTGATTTATTCATCTGAACTATTACAGCAAAATTATTTAGCATTTAATGGCTTGTGCTTATTACATTGGACTCAGAACAAATGAAAATTTTGTTAAATTTTTAAATAAAATGACATTTGGCCAGCATTAACCCAATGTAAAAAGCAAAAGAGCTAGCCTCATGGCTGCCACTCTTAGAGCTGCTCATTTGGCAACAGCTGGTTACTTTTTTTTAAATGTATATTATGACGTCACAACATCTCAAGCGTATTTCACAAATTGGCGTATACGAGAAGTTACCTAGAAATGAAATGTTTGTCATTGTTTTCGCTCGTCATATGCAGCATTACTTGCAAAAAAAAACCTTGGTGTCAGTGCAACGTGAAGAAAATTATATTAAATAGCTAGATAGAAATTCTGAGCAGGGCGAAGCAAAGCAAAAGCTGAGAAGTCAAAAATAAAACACAATGAAGAATGAGAATTGAACGCTCTCCCTCACACACATACATATACACATCACATGCAGATGAAGTTTTCTGAATAAATAAAAGAGAAAGTAAAAACTTAACAAGATGCTCGGTCCCCCTCCTCTTCATTTCCGTACAATATTCTCATCTAATGAAAATACCAATTCGAAGAATAACCACACACACACACACACACACAAACAGAAGTGGATACGCTACACATGAGGCAGACAGTTAATTGGAACATCAAAAAATCAGTTTACGATTCAGCTTGAGTGAAATGCGTTAAAATAGCAAAACCCCAGTTTACAAACCCAATGAATTCGATGAATATTAACGTTTTTTTTTCCACTTTTACTGGGGAAATGGGGGACCGTTCTCTTGGAAGCCATTGTAAAAATCAATATCACCAGATTTCTGATATAAAAACTAGCCACTTTTACCTATATTCCCTTCAACTGAAGACTTCTTCAGATTTAAATGAAAATTAACTGGACTTTTCGGAGCCCTAAACAATCACAAACCTTTCAAAGATTGGCCACAAAAAGTGTATATCGGAAAAAGTAAATGGTCGACATTTTGTTTTCAGTCTCGCTGCTGTCTGCCTATTTGTATGTGCGTGTGTGTATCTCGTCTGATCAGTCCAAGCAACACAAAATTTCTCAAAATCACCGAATTATTCTGCGCTCAGTTCGCACCATCGCTTTTCGAATTTGTTAGCCACATTCTTATTACTTACCTTTTAACTAATTGCTAATGTTTTCTTAAATCAGTTTGCACACTTATCACACGCTGATTTCACACGTAACAAAACCCGACCGATACTAGAGATGTGAAAAATATCAAAATATTAAAATACAAATATATCGATGTTTTAATACTATTGTATCACAATATGTTTGTAATCTGCTATACGATATTTTTAAATGCTTGGTTTTTCTAAATTATTAAAAATGCGTTACCGATTAATTTAAATTTTTTTTATAAAATCACAGCAGATATATATGTGAAACGGCGCTCCATTTGTTTATATACAGTTTTGCCGCTGGATTTAAATGAAATGTTCGTATTAAAATGTAATTGTATCTAAGAATTTTTTATATCAATTAGTCTTTATAAATTGATCGCTGGCTCTGAAAGAATACGTTGTCTTTGTATTTTAACATTACATTAACATTATATACATATAAAGCAAGAACAAAAAGATAACTTCGGCTCTACCCTTGTAAATTGCAATTGAATAATTAATAATTAATACCGTATAAATTTTACATATTTAGGTTTAAAAAAACACCGAAGTACTTTCGTTGCATTCGCATATGGGTATACTAAAACTTTGGAAAATGTAAACAAAAACGTAATTAAAATAAAATATATATACGATACATAGAAATTTTTGGGGTAATAAATATTTAATCAATTATCGATACGATGATTTTAAAATATTTAATATCGATGCGAAATCCGGATCGGGTCTGGCAACGTTGGTTCGGCACTGGTCACACTTTTGCTATTCTTATTGTTTTTTTATTTACTTTGTATTTGGATTTGGACAGAAAGAACTGCAGTAAACAAAGGCTATATTACACTTTGAATTGCTTCATTCTTCGGCCCAAGACTGACAAACAGACTGATCAAACACTGTGGTACATACTGGAAACCGATTGGAGTTTAACCACAGAACACGTATCTCAGCCAGCGGCAAACAAACTTCTTATCAGCGCAAAGAACAAGACCAACCAACAAAAAAAAAACAAAAGTTAGAGAGAGAGAGAGAAAGAGAGCGAGTGAGAAACAAGGTGAGTAAAAAATTAATTAAAGTCAAACATACATATATGTAGTCAGCCCCTCACCTTCGTTTCCTACAGTTCGTTGCAGTAATTCCGGTAAGAAGAAAAGGCAAAAGTCTTTGCGAGCACTCCGGCGTTTGGCACTTTGACGTCTGACGTGTCACTACATAGATTACGTGTAATCGAGAAAGGAAGCCGTGTTCAATCATGTGCGGGTCTCCTAATCCGGCAGCAGTGGGCAATGGAACGAGAGCCCTAATCCTCGTCGGCGGCTACGGCACTCGGCTGCGACCCCTGACTCTAAGCACTCCCAAGCCGCTGGTGGAGTTCGCTAATAAGCCCATATTGCTCCATCAGCTGGAGGCGCTGGTGGATGCAGGTTGCCGGCAGGTGATAAACTTATCCATTAAACAATTAAGTTTGAATTTGTTAAAATAATTACTAAAAACATACTCCATCGCAGGTAATTTTAGCAGTCAGCTATCGAGCCGAGCAAATGGAAAAGGAACTTAAAGTCGAGGCTGACAAATTGGGCGTGGAGCTGATCTTTTCGCACGAAACAGAACCATTGGGAACGGCCGGACCCTTGGCCTTGGCCAAAACCATATTAACCGCCAGTCCGGAGCCTTTTTTTGTGCTCAACTCTGATGTCATCTGCGATTTTCCGTTCAAACAGTTGGTTCAATTTCATCGCAATCACGGCAAGGAAGGCACAATTGTGGTCACAAAGGTTGAAGAGCCATCAAAATATGGTGTTGTGCTGTATGATGAGAATGGGTGCATCAAGAACTTTATCGAGAAGCCGCAGGAGTTTGTTAGTAACAAAATCAATGCCGGAATCTACATCTTCAATCCCTCGGTCCTAGAACGGATTGAAGTGAAGCCCACCTCCATAGAGAAGGAAGTGTTTCCGGCAATGGCCGAGCAGCAAGAGCTGTTTGCCATGGATCTGACCGGATTCTGGATGGACATTGGACAGCCCAAAGACTTTCTAACTGGTATGCTTCACGCTTAAATCTCTTCCATGCCTCCATTAGTCTTATCGCTATTTGAAGCGTCTTCAATAGTGCTTGGCTTGTTGTCTTTCTCTGTGTGTATGCTCCCCTTTTTTTGCCTTATCTATGGGTGAGTGTTTCCTGGAAACTCGCTAAATGTTTGATCGAGCGATTTCTGTATAACTGAAGTGAAGCTAATTAGTCTGATAGTGGCGGTTGCTGATAGAGGAGAAAATGGGAATTACTTTCAGTGATTCAAATTTACCTTTTTAAATGTTGGGGTAGCCTCTACATACATATGTACCTTTTGCATTAGTATTCCTTATTTTTAAGCTATTTCGTGAACCACAACATTTTATTTTATTTATTTTTTAAATGCGTTATATAATGGTTCTCTTCTTTTATCTTTAAGGTATGTGCCTGTACTTAAGCTCGCTGCGTCAGAAGCAATCCCCCAAACTGTACACGGGCCCCGGAGTTGTGGGCAATGTTCTGGTGGATCCGACAGCTAAGATTGGCGAGGGCTGCCGCATCGGACCCAATGTTACCATCGGACCAGACGTGGTCATTGAGGATGGGGTGTGCATCAAGCGATCGACCATTTTGAAGGGTGCCATAGTTCGCTCGCACTCGTGGCTGGATTCCTGCATCGTTGGCTGGCGATCGACCGTTGGCCGTTGGGTTCGAATCGAGGGCATTACGGTGCTGGGCGAGGATGTGATTGTCAAGGACGAGCTGTATGTCAATGGCGGGCAAGTGCTGCCCCACAAGAGTATTGCGGCGAGTGTGCCAGAGCCGCAGATCATTATGTGAGAGCGCTTAGTATATACACTTTCCTTCTGTTTCGCCCGTTCGGTATTCGATAAAGGTGCCTTCTGCTTCGATATTCACAGGATGTATCCTAGTGTTTAGGTCTAAGTTCTGCAACATATTTAAACGACGATGAGAAACATTTCCAGCAGTTAGCTTCGCTACATTAATTTATAAACTAGGGCTCAACTTCCGTCTCAGACGAAATGGAATATTTTGCATCAGGCATAGGCCCGAACCTTTTTCTACTTTGATAAGCAGAGCATAAGAACTATTCCTGTATTTATATAAATATTAGTCAAAATATAGATAACTTTTTATGAGAAACAATGCATACAGATTTGTATTTAAATTTAAGTCATAACTTTGGCTAATGGCGGAATGAACTACAGTTGCAAGGATATGTTGCCTAGCAACAATCGAAAGGAGCGCCACAACAAAACTAACTACGGGACAGACCTAAAGTGAAAAATGTTGAAATCAATGACTCAAATGGATGGAAATCAGCAGCAGCCGCAACTGCAGTTGCTCTGGGAGGACAAGGAGGTCAAGTTCGATATTCCGCAGTTGTAAGATAACGAAGATCTAGAAAGAGGCCCCATCTTTAAAGTTAGCATTCAATCATATTTGCAGACACAAGCACCTTCGCAACGGAGAGCGTGTCCTGGACTATATATACCACATCGAAGATAGCAAAGGAAATCCTGGTGACACCGGTCGCTTGATGGTTACAAATCTCCGTCTTATGTGGCACTCACTTGTCCACAAGAAGTACAACCTTTGTATGTGACCCCCTATAGAAGATTTAGACTTTACAATTTGACAGAGATCTGCTGTCCTTGCTTTGCAGCCATTGGCTACGCTCGGATTGGTAACACGAACACTCGGATGGTGCATATGCACTCGAAGGGCAGGATGGCCAGCCAGGCCCTCTACATTCTGGCCATAAGCAACGAGACCCGCTTTGAGTTCCTCTTTACCGATGTCTCGGGCGAAACGTCACGCAGGGATCAGCCAATCTTCGCCAGTGTTTTCGATGTGTATCAGTAAGAGGAAAAGGATAGCTTCATTCCCAGTTTAAATCTCATTTAGGGATCGTCCCTTAAGGTTATACCAACGTACCTATTTGTACCGCGACTTGAAGTTGCGCGGAGCCATTGTCCAGGCGGGACAGTTGGTTATTCTGCCGGATGAGCAGGTGTTCAGCCAGGTGCAGGGCGTCTGGAATTTGTCCAGTGATCAGGGGAACCTCGGCAGTTTTGTAGTCTCCAACATCCGCCTGGTGTGGTTTGCCGATGCTAATGAGACGTTCAACATAAGCTTGCCCTATCTGCAAATTGAAAGTGTAAGTTATTAATTAAGTTTACATTTAATGCGAGGAAGTAATAAAGTAATAATAAGTAAAGACCTAATTTGGTCATTTATCTTTTTCTCCATAGCTACGCGTCCGTGAGTCTAAGTACGGTCCTGCTTTGGTCATCCAAACGGCCGAGACGGGAGGCGGTTACGTTCTCGGGTTTCGCATCGATCCATCCGAGCGTCTGAGCGAGCTGTTTAAGGAGCTTTGCTCTCTGCACACCATCTACGGGGAGCAACCGAACTTTGGCATCCAATACAATGCGCAGGATGCTCGTCAGCGGTTGGCTGCCGCCGCTGAGGAGGCAGCCCAGATTCCCCAGTTTAAGGTCGAGAACTTTGAGGAGCTGGATGAAAGGCAGGAGCGGGAGATTAATACCAAGCTGAATAGCTACCTAGCCGAAGGATGTCTGGGAAAGGTTGCAGCCGACCAGGACGACAGAGAGGATCCTGTATACTGTAAGGAGCTGGGCTTTGCCATGGAACGAATTAGAGATGGCTACAAAGTACAGGATTTATGGAATGTTATGCCCACTAAAATGGAAACTACTGAATGATGTTCCGAATGAGCATTTTTACAAATGTGTATCTTATTATAAAGACATAAAAGTGCCTTGAAGGTTAGAGCACAATGAAATATTTTAATTGAATACCCAAAGGTTGTCTATTTGGGTATGATCTATGATATATATGAATTTACTCTGATTATGGGATTTGTTATTACGTAAAAATTTGGGCCCGCTGAATAATTAGGCAAGTTATTACTTTTATTTGTAAGGTATTTTTATTGACGCATACAACTCGCTGTGTTTAAGTAATTTTGCTTTTTTTGGAATCGCTTTGAAATTGTTTTTAGCTTAGGGCTAATTTTTAAACATTTTTGTGTGTTTCGGATATTTTTCTTGTTCTGATCCTCCTATATATGTAGATGTTACTTTTCAATCGTTTCTAAGAGATTTTCTGTGTTGTTTGGGGCAAGCGAATTATTGAATTGGCTTCGTTTTATAAATTAGTTCATATCACAACACACAGTTGATTTGACCGGTATTTTGTTTTTATATAGATTTCTATATTGTTGTATTATCATTGCTGTTCTTATAGTTACATCGTATGTGTAGATAATGATAGCGTTATATATATAATTTTATTTTAAGAATGAATTGTTTTTTTCTTGTATCTAAGCTATAAATTCTAACAAACTTAATTAAAGTAGGAAAATTAATTATTTTATGTAGTTGTGGCGCTTTCGTACTCTTCCTCCTTCCAATATTTCTTACTAAACCTGCCTCAAAGGCGAAAACACATAGGACTAATCGAATCGGAGACTTCTTCGCACTTTGTTTGTACATCCAACGTAAAAAAACACAAAAAATTAACATAAAGGGTTTGCTTCCGTTAAAATATCAGTATCGGGAATGGCTTAACTTTTACAATTTTCTTTATACATTTAATACTTTTCTTCTTAATGAGGACTTTTTGTATGAGGACTACGCGTGAACTAATTAGTTTTCATTTTGCATATATTCTGTACCATTATTATATTCGTAGTGGCTGCTTTGTTATATCATCAGTCTTGAAGACCAAACCAGAATTCTGTAACACATTTACTCAAAGCAAGTAAAACTGGAGAAACCCGGGGTCCTATTTGCCCCGCGTATTCAGATTGCACAAATTGGATCAAAACAAAAGTTGAGCTAAAGTGTGTACTTTACATTATTACTGGCTAATCTTACACTTGTTTAGGTTTTTTTCCAGCAAAGACGCGACTGTGACTGCGACACTCGACTCTTTCCTATTATACTTCTAGTTTCTGGGGTTTCTGCCATATCGCCTTTCGTTTCTATGTTTATTTGTTGGATGAGATCTGCTGACGGGCCCGCAGACGTGTCATGGGCGGCGAGGGGCGTCGCTCTGGCGGAGAGGCTTCAGATGATCCACGACTGCGTTTGGCAGCAGCTCCCTTTCCAGTAGCTGCCTTGCGTTTGAGTGTGGTACTAACTGCAGTTGCGACATCAGTTGAAGAGGTGGATGAGGTCGTGAGTGTAGAACCGCCACGACTGCGTTTGGCATTTCCACTTCCAGAATTTGCCTTGCGTTTGGTCGGAGCTCTTTTGACCACAGCAGGAGTGCTAATTGGCGGCTTAGGTTCACCACGGCTGTGTTTGGCTTCTCTGCTTGTTGACGCAGCCGCTGCCTTACGTGTGGCCGGTACCTTGGCTTCAGTTCCTCCATCCGCTGGAGAGGTGGATTTCATTTGAGACGCCTTACATCGTTTTTTGCCCGTGGTCTTGGGAGCGGGACGACGACGCTTTGGCTTTGGGTTGGTAATGGCATGGGCAGAGCCTGAGGTGTGTGTGTTGTGGGAGCGGGATCTGCTCCTGCTTATGGTAGTGGTGGCGGTGTTGCTGCTGCTGGAATTTGCGGCAATGATGTTGGTGGTGGTGGTTTCTACATAGGGCATCGGAACGAACGCAGAGTCTTCATTTGTTGGCAATGTCAAGTTGCTAAAAAGGAAAGGCCCTTGCCTTAGTTATGTTTCAAGAGGTTTCATAGACATCTTCACTCACCTGAGCTTTGGTTTGTGGACTGACTCTTCGTCGTCGTCCTCTTCTTCATCCTCGCTGTCTGGGTTTGTAGCGGGAACAAATTTGGGTCTCTTCAGTTCAAAACTGCGAAATTTATTGCTGTTGAATATAGAAGAGTATGTAAGTCAAGGCCATTAAGTTTATAGTTGTTACCATTATTTAAAGTTAAAATCTATCTTGAATGTTTTTTGGATAAATTCCACAAAATATATAAAGAAACTTAATACTTATTTACAAAAAAGTGCATTTCTAGAAGAGCTGATTATATGAAATTGGCATTAACTTCTTTTATCCATTAATTGTAGAGTCAAGTTACTTTTCCAAAACAAAGATCTTCCCCATTAAAAGTACTCACATTTTAATTGGCGTTATGGGCATGGGTCGGATGGGCTTGAAGAGGCACAGGTCCATGAGCAGGCTGTCGGTGCTGGGATTCCGCTTCCGGGCAGCCGCTGATCGGTGCAGTACCGTGGGAGCCACTGTGTAAGTGCGCAGGAAAGCGGCGGTGGGCACGTTGGGCTGCACTTGCACCTGGGAGTGCGTCGCAGGGGCCAGAATGTAGTGGGGGCGGCTCGTGCTGGCGGAGATCGAAGTGATGCTGCTGATGCCGCTGCAGCCCATCAGGCCGCCGGCGCCGCTCAGCTTGCGTTTCAGACCCTGCTGGTCCAGAATCTTTGCGGTGGTGAGGGGTGCAACAGAAGCAGAGGAAACCGAGGCCACTGGCGTGGGTGCCGACATCACCAGGGCCTTCTGAACGGTGTCCTTGATGAACTCGGTGCCGCGATGCAGGCGCACAGACAGCGTCTTCATTAGCGCACTGGCGGCACTGGGACGAGAGGCGACTGATGATGTTGTGGGAGTCCCGCCTCCGCCGGAACCAACGCTCCCAGATCCGGCGCCGCTGTTCAGTTTTCCGGCATCATAGGCCGGCAGACCGGCTGCGGCCAGCAGCATTACGGGATCGGGTGGTGGAGGAAGTGGTGCAAGTGCAAGTGCAAGCGCAAGTGCGACTTTGACTCAGCTCCGCCAGGTAGATTCACTGCCTCCGCCGCCGCGAGAAGCTGCAATCGCATGCCAGTGCCCGTCCGTTAGTCACATCTACGCACTCATTTTCCAAAATTTCCAAGCAGATTTCCGATTTAAACAAAAACTGGATTTCTTTTCTTTTTGTTTTCGTGGTCGTCTTGCACGCTCGTTCGTACTACTACTACACGCACTCGCCCACAACTACAACTGCTGCTGCGCCCTCACCACGCACACACACACGCGTACACACTGCCGCACACACACTAGACTGCCATTGTGTGCCGGTGGAAAGGACGAGCTAGATTATCTGGTCCTTGAGGCTACTCTTTCGGATGTCTTGGTCTTTTTCCTGCTGCTTTACGGAGGCTCACTCTATCCGCTTTATCTGGTTTTCTTTTCGCGAATTATTTTGCAGTGTTTTACGCTTTTACTCCACCGCACATTCGTTCATTCATCAGCAGCTGTGGCCAATCGATTTATCGATATGCATGAGTGTTATCGATAGTTGTACTGACAAACATAGGATAACTATCGATACAATCTGGCCCCAAGCAGGCGCCACCTGGCCGGATATTGTCCCGGCGAAGTTGCCAGACAACTTGATTTCTTTTGAACATTTTAATCTTGGAGAATATAGAAATTGGAGATTTTTGGCAATTTTTGTAAAATCATATTTTGGAGAATCTAGAAATAACGGTTGTAGAGAATCAATAATTAAAATAAATTCATTTGAATAAAATTACAAAAAATTAAATAATAATAATTCGAACAAAAATGAAAAAAAAACTCTAAATATAATCTGTTTAACTAAATCAATTGACTGTTGAGATTAAGGTGATGTTTTACAAAAAATTTGTGTTTTCACATCAAAATTAATTATGGGTTTCCATTTCAGTTTTTCATTTAAATAAATCTGTTTATATTATTGACGTGAATCAAAAGCTGAATCGATCTAGCAATTGCCACGTATTCGTTTTTAAACAAACTTTGTCTTTTAGCCGCAATACACTTTTTACTATTATATTTACATAAATTGGTAAAAGAATGACGGTACAATAAACAAAAATGGGAAATTTAAATTGTTTTTATAACAGAAATGTTATAAAAGGAATGTTTTTTTTTTTATTAAAAAACAGTTGTAATTTTTGTTAGTTCTGGCATTCATAGGCAATGTTAAGCTAAACTAAATCCTAAAATCCTGCTATGATAAATAATAAAATCAAACATATGTATGTATGTGTGTTATAAAAAAGCATTAAATTTATTATGGTTAACACAGTGAAAGGCAAAATCGAACTAATTAAATTTTCACAAACTATAAAATCTTAAGCCACTTTGATGGCAGCCGCTGCCATCTAGTGGCCGTAAAAACTTTGTTAATTTTAAATTAAATAGCCAAACTGCCTTTCAGCTACTGTGCGGCATCCGCGGTAGCCATCGACAATCATAGATAAGAGTTTCGCTGGTATCACCTTTATTATAGCGAAATAATTGCCGCGGCGCATGCGGAGCTTAATTTGCAAACCAAACTCGAACTCAAACCAATTCCAGCGGCGCCTGCTCACATTTCAGCTAAAAAGAGATAGAACGATAAATACACAGAGAAAAATACATAATAAATCATTTTTAATTATAGTTTAAGTATTTTTAAGCGAATAAACATGGTTTTTGATCTTAGTTAGACATAATTAAATAAATATTTAATTGTAGTACAACATTAATTTTATATTACAAAACAACACATAATTAAATTTAACTATCATTAAACAAGATTTTCGCATAATTACAAATATTAATTAATTACAAGTGGCTTAATGTTGATATGAAATATAATATTAAATTACAATAATACATTTTGAAATAAGTAATTAGTACCTTAAGGAATGGCTATTATTGTTTGTACTTTCTAAATAATAGCTTTTAATTATAGCTTATATTTTTTTACTATTTTAAAGCCGCACAATGCACAATAAATAAATAAATAAATGAAACAGTATTTTATTATTTCGCATAGTTAGTTTGTTTTTTGATTATCTTCAATCAAATACATAAATATCGCTGAAATCAGTAAGATCCACTTGACTCTGAGGTGATCTTTGATCTTTGATTTTGTTTCTCCCGGTGTGATCGAGGGGAGGAGCGAGGGGGCGACCGTGAGTGGGCATGGCACGCTTCTGTGGTCGAGCGGCCACCCCCTACGGATTGGATGCGGTGCTCTCCACTGAGTCGCTGCTGCTGTGACAGAAGTGTTTTTTGGCATGTCAAATGGCCGTTGGTTGCCTTGCCCTTCCTCCTCAGCATTTAATAACATTATGAAAACGCGTGTTTTACAGCTCATCATGAGGCGCGGCCGCAATGGCAAAGGAAGGTGGAATGGGCGAGTTGCATTGCTTGCATATCTTCATGTAATCGCGTTTTCCATACTCTAACTGGGAGAAGCTTCATTAGCTAAGGTATGATGCTACAAATTGTAGATATATTTAATTTTCTTTTAGATGTTATATGCGGCCTAAAATTTTTCCGTATTTAAAGTAGAAAAAATTTGCTATTTTAATACAGAATTTCTAACTTTGCATTCGTTTCATTATCCTCAAGGCCTTAATCGCTGGTTATTTGTTTCTATTCTTTACACTTTAGTAATATAAAGTGTATTTGCGCCTGCGGTTTAATATTCTCAGACCAGGAAGCCTTCGGTCCTGGCTTGGCCTGGCGGTTCCTGCGCGGCTGGCAGCCTGCCTGTTGCGAGTCACGGCCGTGAGTCCTCTCCTGGCACGGCTGGAGGTCACCTCGTCGTCAGCGTCGTCGCCAGCAACCGCCCCCCATTGCGCCTCACCATGGGCCCCGAACCGAACCACGCGCATTGCTTTTGGACTTTTGCGCAGGCGCAACGCAGAGCAGCCAACAAAAGCAAGAAGCAAAGCGGTGAATGTGGCAGAGCTATAATTTTCCAATATGCAGATGTGTTGGTGCCACAAAATGGCGCCGCAGTCCGCTCATTAGGGCGGGAGAACGGAGTGGAGTGCTTTGCTTTGGATTGGTTTGCCGAGCCATTGACAATTATGCAATTTTGCAGCACGACTAAGCAAATTATTTTCACTAAATTAAATTTTAACTCGTGCTGGGCGCACTTCTCGAGAGACGCACCGCATTTACCACCGGATCCGCCCAAAAACACCACACAGCATCCGGTGACTCCAAGTGCGCCTGTGGATTGACATGTGGCAGGACGATGAAAAGCTCTGGAGATGAACTGCGTCCTTGGGAGATGGAGAGGCGCAGCTGCCATCAAGAGGGGTTCCATGTGGAGAGCGAGTGGAAGGAACAAAAGTAGTTAGCACAAAGGAGTCGATTTTCTTCGAAATTAATTGATGGACTCAAAAGTCATTGCAGCGACAGCAGGCCCAAGGCTTTGTCATCATCCCGTTCTGCCCCACGTTCGGCTGTCAGCTTAATTATTTGCTCATTGGATTCCAATAATTGAAATCATTGAATAGGAATTATTTCATGCAGACTGAAATTGAAGTACAGAGGGACATGTATAGTACAGACAAGTATTTAGTGGCCTATAGGAGAATTTTTCGTAGGTAACTAGTTGCAATGGAACTTTTGCTATTTAATTTACTAACTAAATAGGAAATAGGAAAGTCCTACATTCTTGACACTGGAAGTTTTGAGTCAGTAAATATTTATGGTATGCATCACAATAGGAAAATAGACAATAGATATAATCCTTGCTGGATTTCTAGCTTACTCTTTACATATTTGTTCATTTTAGAAGGCAATTCGCTGCTTATTAAGTAATATAATTTTTTTTGACTGGAGTAGGAAAAGAAATTATGAAAGTAAAGCTAGAAAAAAGTTGTCTTTGATTAGATGGAGGTTTTATGGTATTCCAATTTGCTTTTAATCCAATCGTTAGCACTTCCATGTTACTTTTTTTTCATTTTCACGTTTTTACAAAAAAGAATAATTAAAACTGAGAAAATGTTCATAAAAACGGACCAATGAGAATGGATAGATCGATAGATATACATGTTAGTATATATCATTTATAGGGTTCGGTACTGTCTGACTACTGACTAAAATTGTAACTATTCCAATCCGCGTTTTAATGGGTTTTGTCATAAAGTCGCGTTTTGATATTTTTTCCTGAAAGTGTAAAGTTAACGCTTTGATTGAGCCTGAAACTGGACCTATTCCTAGTATCGTATTTTAATCAAAATTAGGAACTGACAAACAAAACTTCTATCTGGCCATAAGAAAGCTCATTTGGGGAATGAAGGAAATTTATGAACTCTGTGCCCTGCCTGCCGGTGTTTATAATAGAACCTAATCCATAAGATAAATGATTATTGAAATGCGCAACGCAAATGAAACGAGCGGCCGCGAAGAGCGATAACAAAATTTGTAGGCAACAAATTCCGCGCATTGTTTCCAACAAATTCGTTCAATTCTTTGGCTGTTTCCTCCGAGGAGAAAAATCGAAAATCGATTTAGTTGCCAGGAAAGTACATGCCAGACCGTTCCTAGCAATTTCAAATTCAATTACATTTCATTTGGCCTCAGCATATATTTTCCACAGGTGTGAAGAGGTTTTTTTCGGTAATGAAAAAACCATAAATCATTGCACAAATGAAGTTGAAGTCGATGGTTTTCGGGGCCCTTCGTTTTTTCTCTTCCATTATTGTTGTAAAGTGTAACATTGATTAAGCATTATTAGCGTTTATTGTTGTTGCGGCTCACCCATTCCCCGGCCCAGCTATATCTGGACCATTGTGTTTGGCTCTTCTTTCCGAACCTTCTCCCAGTTGTTTTCGTTATCTTCCCTCTCTGTGTTTTGTGCCCGCGCAGTGGGACACTTTCCATCATCAACACTCTCCCGGGTGATGGAACGCTTCGGTTTCCAGCTCTGGCATCAGCCCCCCAGAAGAGATTCTCCATTCGACGAGGGCTTTGCACGGGCTATCGAGGTAGCGGGGGATGGGCCAAAGGGGCTGGAGCGATGACCACTATGGGGGCGACCATGTTGATATATGTTCCGTCTGTCTATGGTGCTCCAAGTAAATCAAAATTGATTTGCCGAGTTCGCCCTGTCCGGGTAATGAAGTTTTTAATGAACTCGATGGACAGTGGGGGAAATGTGAGCTAGTAATGGTTAAAATATACATCAATTGGAGAAATTCTTAAGCTTATGCTGTAAAAAAACATATGGAATTTGGTATTGATGGCTTAAAAAAATTGTTCAAAACCTAAAAAAAAGACATTATTTTCCATTCCTTAAGCTCAGGATGGTTTTAAAGTAATATGCAAATTTTTAAATTTATAATTTTGTAATAACAACATGATTTGTTTAAAATTTAAATACTAAGAAACTAAGAAACATTTTGAACCGTTAGAATTTTTGACGAATTGAAAAATCTCATTTTTCTTTTCTGTTTAGAAAAACTATCAAGAAATTTTGTAACTAATACTTAAGGCTCACTTTGTAGTTCGATTTTTAATAAATCAAATTTGTAAATCCATGAACTTTCTTAAATTATTATTCCACAAGAATTTACTATACGATGCCAAAAAGTACATCATCATCGTAATAGAAATAGCAGTCGAAACCCAAAACAAAAACGAAACCGGCCAGAACAACATAAACTGCGGAGTGACAGAGGGGCGGCAGCCATTATTCGGGCTCTTGCCTTGGCCAATAAAATCAGCGGAGAGAAGGCCAACGGCAGCAGTGGGATTGGCCATGGCAGGCTTCCGTGCGAGGCTTGGGGCGCCTCCAAAAAATCCAACACAAAGCATCAAATAAAGTTGGGGTCAAAATTGATTTTGCGGTAGCCCAGGAAATTCATGTTGTGCAGCTCGAATGCTAAATACAAGTTGACCAATCCCAGGTAGGTGGGGGGAAAAAGGAATGAAATGGTTGCTACACAGAGAGATCATAACAAAAAAACAAAGAAAAAGTACTGAATATTCACTTTCAGGCAGTGCTAATAATATGTATAAGCTTTAAATCCAAAATCATAATTAAATGTAATAAATATACAAATATCACAAGGTTTTTTAAATTCTAAAGCCCACAGTCCAATTTTCTTTTAACCAAATGATTTTGTTTGGCATTATATCCTCTGAGGAAAGCTCTGATTTTTCTCTCTTTTTTTGTGTTGAAAAAATTGTACGTTTTCTTTTTTTGGTGTTTTGTTTTTCACAAATTTATTGCAATAATTTTGGTAATGAAAAACATATTATTATGACAGATTAAGTAATTGACAAAGTTTTTTTTTCCTGAAAATAAACCAGAAAGAAAGCTAACTTCGGCTCACCGAAGTTTGTATCCTCTTGCAGAAATAAATTACCAGCGAAATTCTAGAAAAAACAATGAGTTTCCAAATCTGAAATTTGATGCAAATATATTGAGAAACAGCAAAGCTATGATTTTTTCTTGTATTTCCCTGATTGTTCCAATGGCAGCCATAGGATAGATAGATAGACTCGACTTTTGAGAAAATGTTTACTTCAAAGAGTCGGAAATGCCTATATACCCTTGCTAGTATATAGAAATTGTATAGAAATTGTGACACTCAATCGAGTGCCCTGCAAATGAATGTTTTAGAATTACCAAATAATTTAATATAATAAAATAATTTATAATTTTTATAATATAATAAATTTGATTAATTTAAAATCCAAATTTTCTAAAAATAAAATTAATTTGTACATTTTTGTTTCAAGTTTTTTATATGTTTATTGGTGTTTGCAAGCCAAAACGGCGTTCTTAAAAGAGTTAAGAAGTTTAGATTTAATAAATAAAACATCACAAATATTTATAAGCATAACCCGATTTGTAATTCGTTTCTCTCCGTGTTGGCAATGCAATTTGGTTGCGGCCTTGCGCATGGCACAAAAGGTTTGACAAAGTGAGAAATATGCATTGCAAACAAGGAGCCCAAGAATTGCCCTTCCCAGTACCGCCTCCCCCGCGCCACGCCCCCTGTCCCCCGTCTGCTCGAGTGCAACGAGAAAATATGATGACATATCGCGTCATAGTTCAAACGGCAGGGAATCCACTGATCAATTTTGTACACAGCACGGCGCCATCTTTTTGGCCCTTGCACGAGAGCAGGATTTTGTACTTTTTTCGAGGATTTAGTATGCATTAAAGGGAGTGAAAGGGGGTGACGCGTAGGGAGGGGGCGCTTCGGCCTGGTCAGTGTGTTCTGTTTTCTCTTTTTTTATTTTTGGTTCGGTTGGTTTCGCTTCGTTTCGAGTGAGCCAAATCGCTGGCCATAATTTTTTATTATCCCGAGTCCGGGGAATAGGAGAGAGCGGCAAGACGGCGGCTCTTGGCTTCCGTTGGTGGAGTTGGCTCTCGGTCCGGAGTAGCCATAAAAATAATTAATTGGCTTTTATGTGGCAGGAGCCGTTGAAATTTTGCTTGTTTTTCGAGCTCACTGCACAATGCCGGCCAGGTCCCGTCCGCTCTCCGTTTGCAATGCAATTTCTGCATCGCATTTGCCTGTTTAATTAGCCATATTAATTATCTACATAATCAGCATCTGTTTTGTGGTCGCACACACAAATAAGGCTCGTTTCCGCTTCTGGCGGCTCCATTTTGTTTTTATCAGTCGCTGTTTTGGCGATTTAATTAGTTTTTGCGGTCTCCCATTGGCCATTAGACCGCAAATGCAACTGTCCTGTTCGGTTGCATTTTCCTGGGGGAATTTCAAAATGATTGGCGGTTATATTCGATTAGATTTAAGGTTTGATCTAGGGAATACGCAATGGGACTAGAAAATGGGCTGCTTGAGGTTTCTTTGATTGAATCCGAGAGCTTTGACACACATGGTTTCTGTGTATTATGTGCCTTGGTTTTAATAGGCAGGGAAATAAAATTATTAAAGGATGCCAGGATATATGTAGATTTAATATCTATTTTAGAAGTGGCCAAAAGTATGCAATAAAATTGTATTTTACAAAAATAATAACAGCCTGAAGAAGAAGGTCAGCCTTTCTGACGAAACCAGTTTCAATTTAATTTAAAAAATATTAATTATTAATTTTTAACTAATTCTTGAGCTTCACTAACTCAAAATGCTTGAAATCGCTGGAATGCCTTTAAAGTTTATTATGTTAAAGTGTGTAAATTTGATTTACAGTCTTATTTATCAAAAGGTATATAAAGTATTCCACCCACTCTCAGATTAAAACTTATTAAAATTTTTAAAAATCGAATCGTTCAATTAATTTGAATTTGAAAATTACAACTTGGAATTTTCCTTTTAATTGAATACCAATATATGATTATTAGGGTTTTATGTTGATATTTCTTGAATTGATATATTTTTACCATAAAAAGTAGTTCTCTGAACCATGTGAAAATATATTTCAAGTTACATTTTAAGTATTAGTCAATCCAAAAAATGTGTTTTATAAAAGTTATCAAGTAAATATTTATTTGACATAAAGAAGACCATCTTAAATAAAATTAAATCATATTCAAAACAACTGACAACTAAAACAATTAAAGAAAATAAACAAATAGTATTATAATTTTTGTTATTTCTTCTTTGCTTACCGCTGTCGTAACCACAGAATCGGGTTTTCCTTAGAATTCCCTTGAAACTTTTTCTATTATACATTTCGCAGCGGATTTTCATTATAATTTTTTCCATTCCCCATTTCATGCCACTTGTTCAATGTTTAATCATACATTTCCAAGCCCTTTCCGCCGGCAGCCTTCCCACTGCCCCTCCTCTCTATCATCATGGTCTTTAGTCCGTTTTCATTAATTTATGCGCAGAAAACTGCAGCACAGTGTGAAGCCTTTTCCCCCACCGTTGTTGCTGGAAAATGTTATTCGTGGCATAAATTGCGAGGAAAATTGTACGAAACTAGAATGTTGTTCAAAATACGCGAGAAGGTTGAGGCAGGGGAGGAAGATGTGGGAAAATGAATGGTGCATAATAAGCGAAGAAAATATATGATTATTAATTGTAATTACTCGCTAGCCACCGAGAGATTCCATAAATAACCGAATAATTTTGTTTGATTGAAGGAGAAAGTCCCCAATTTTTTGTATTATAAAAATTTGGATGGTGCAAAGCAGTTATAAGTGAAAGAAATAACAAATTTGAATTCAGTTGATTTACGAGGATATTTCTAAGGTGCCTGTAAAATAAAGTGAAAGTATAATAAACAATTTAAAGCTAAGAACGACAACTCCAAAGCCAGCAGCAAACGCTTCTAAGGGTCATAAATTACAGAAAAAAGGTCGAAAAAACCAAATAACACTAATGAGTTTTTGTAATTAAAAAATAAAGGAAATAAAGCGGTTTGCGTTAGGCACAAGTTGGCCAACAAATAACCCTTAAAACAACTCTGAAAATAAAAGCAATGAAAAAAGGCGAACTGCACTGCGCCATTTGCGGAGGGCACAATTGCGTACGCCCCTAAAAGAAAGCATATTTTGGCTGTGTTTTACGCGCCAAAAAGGGAAATAACATATAATAATAAAGACAAAAAAGCCAACCAGGCCACACATAATATATTTGATATTTATAGTTTGATTTGTGTGCCCAAGTTAATGAAGCGGAAATGCAAATAAAGAATATATACAACCATATCCACGGGCTTTGAGAGTTCGCCCAGGCCAATTGTTCACTTACCCGGCCTCGGATGCCGATTAACAAAAACGTCAGCGATGAATATCATGATGACGATGGTGACTGCATATAGTTCGTATGTATGTACATAGGCCGATCTATTGTTCTACTCGCCTGACATTTCCACAGGGGAAGCCGATTCAAAGGCAAGTGAGTGAGTGAGGCGGAGGCTTTTCTGATGCTGCGCTTTTGTTTGTTGCGAGCCTCGTATTTTACGTTCTTATCGACCTCATACTGCAAACAGGACCACAAAAAGCCTACTGACATATCCGCAAATTTGAGAATTTCTGTTGTAGAAGGAGAGAAGTTCTTTTAGAGAACCACAGCGGTTGTGCACAGTTGATTGCTTTCAAATGAGTTCTAGTTTACATACAATTTTAAAGGTCAAAATAGGTGGTTAAATGCCTTGACCTCTAAACAAATAACTTTTTAGAAATTTGAAATTTAAATCTAAATGTATAATATGAGACTTTGTGTTGAGTTAGTAAGCCACAAAGCCGCTAAATGGTGGCTTCATTAGAGTCAACATTAAGAGAAATGGCCTTTAAAGATCTTTTTCCCAAAATAATAAATAAATTAATATAAAAAAGACTTTGATATGACAGCAGTGGGATAACAATAACGCGCTTGTTTATTTGCTTTTAAACTTCAGAAGCTTAATAACAAAATGTAATACCTAAGTAATAAGCGATGATACCTCTGTTTTCGTGTTTGTTTTTGTAGTCCTCGTCTGTGTCTGGTTTAAATCAGTAATTTTGCCAAGTTTGGTTTCCAGGGACACATTTGAAAGCATTGAGTTTTACTTCTACTTCATTTTGCCCAAGTTCTCCAAGACCTTGCGGTGCTGGGCGTCACGCATCTCCTTGGCAACATTGAAGGCCGTGATCACTTTTCGAGTTCCAGTCTTGTGGCGGAATCTCTGCTTACGGACTAGCACTGGCCGGCGTTGGTTGATCCACCATTCAAAGTCCGGCGGAATGCGTCCAAAGTTGCTAATCATAGCTCGGTGCTGCAGGACTTCCTCGCGCCGTTCCAACCACTTCCGTCCGTACTCCCAGCCAAGCAGCCAGCCCATCATCACGGTTCCCGTCCCCTCCTCGGGCATGCGCGGAATAGGCTCCGGACGCTGAGCCGGCGGCAGGATAGCCCCGCTATTGTCCCTGGCCGGTATGAGCTTTGCACGGCTCCAAACTTTAGTGCCCGAGATCATTGTCAGTGTGAATAGTCTTCTCCGTTTCTATTTGTAGTTGTGTCGCTATGTCTTTCTGGGTTTCAAGTTCTTTGTTGTTGGATAAGCCAAGGCCTACTTGAATTATTTTTAAAGAATACTTGGAAAAAAGTACTATTAGAAAATGGAAATATGGGTTGTCAATTTTCCGACAATTGTCAGGAAAGAAAGCAATTTCGGAATTTTCCTCGTTATTCGATACTTATGGGTGTCGGAAATAACTCCTTTACTGCGCTGCGAGCTTCTAACTAATCAAAAATATTACCTCAATGTTGCAACTATTATAAAAGAATTAAAGAAATACCATAATATATTGTTAAAGAACTTTATTTTATATCTCTCTTTGGTGTGCAAAAGTGCTTTAGTTTTAATGACTAAAATTTATGTTTATACTTAAAGAAATCTATTGGCAAGATCATATTTAATGCTTAATTTAAAAAAAAGTCTAATTAATAATAATAATTACATAAATTATATTAATATAATTATATATTTAAATAAAGTTCGGTATTCTTATTTATAAATTGGTCAAAGTAGAGTCTTAATAACTAGTACTCAAAAACTAAGCTCGATTCCTATTCGAAATAATATAATATATTAAATAAAAAATATTTATAAATATTTATACGCCATTATCGTTTTTCAGTCAATTTTTAATTTAATAGAATAGAACCAATTATTATATAAAAGGGTATATACCCTTCGCTGTTTATATTAACAACGTATCTGCAATGCATTAAAAGAACACATCTTGGGGTATGCTCAATCCAATTGATTAAATCAATAACTAAAAATATAGACTTCAATTAAGTTTCTAAATGTAAAATATATTTTATACGTCGCCATATTCGAAATTAACAATCGTTAACAGATTCTACACATTAACAATTTTATTAAATATATTTAGCCTTTTGAATTAATTATAAAAATAAAATGGGAACTTGTGGCAACCATTCAGACCTGGTTCCCAAAAAGTAGTTTTTCTGAGGATTATGCACTCAAAAAAAAAAAAAATCAACTAACACTCAAAGCCCGTTGGCGACGAGTCATGTTTGGTTTGCGACTCTCCAGCCATTTGTCAAAATTGGGTGGGATAAATTTTTTAATTTGCTTTGTCTTCCGCTTGATGGTATTCTCGTGAGCCTGACGCTCCTCCAGCCACTGGCGGCCGTAGTGCCAGGACAGGATCAGGCACATTTGGGGTTCCTCTTGCACGTAGGTTGGCAGAAATGTCTTGTGTCTGATACTTTTAGTTTTCTGATTACTCTTCGGAAGGAATGGGCTAGCAGGGCTCCAAAAGACTTTCTTCTCAAAACTCATGCTTCTTTTGCGCCGTTCCTGTTTTCTTATAATACTTATATAACTTTTTTGTGTACAGTTTATGTTCGATTTACGTCTCTCGTCTGAAGGGATTGTCGAGAATATTGAGATTTCGGGTTTCAAGACTCAAAACTGACAAAGCATAGGTCACTCTTCATTTCGGTTAGTTTCAACATATTACAATAATTATTAATATAATAATAATAATATTTAAAAGTAAAAAGCAAACACAATTCACAAATTCCATAATTTCAAATCTATACAAATTGATTATCATTTTTCCAGAGGAATTTAGATCGAGTGACTGTAAAAAATCTATTTTCTATGATTGCCAACTGCTAATTGAGTTGGCACAAACCAAGCCAAGGCGTAGAAATCACAAACAAAGACCCGGGACAACATTTCCTAATGGACATAATGCTAACTGTGCTAACTCAAATTGAAACAGACAACAAATCGCCCATCGACATCGGTCGTAGAGCGCGGGGAAAATTCAAACAGATGTAAATCTGAGCGTTAAACCCAAATAACCCAAAAAGTCGAGAAACTGGGAGATGTGAAAAGCACCGCATGCGGGCCAAGTCAGCGGGGGCGACTATGGGCGGGGGTCAAGTACGGATTGCATTGGCAGGGTCGTGGCCTATTTACAGCGGAAGTGTATCCCTTAGATGGGTTCTTAAGGTGGTTAGAGCAACGCGTGCTAAAAGGTGCAAAGAGCCACAAGCGGAAATGCAAAAACAGCTGCCTTTCCTGTTACATTTATTCATTTACAATTTACAATGCTCAATTATGTAATCAAAGTTGGCCGAATTTTAAGGAAAATTTGGGCATAATTTAATGAAAATAATTCCCTAGAAGAACAATAAGTTAGGCATGATAAGTGATATCAACCACTTTTTGTGTTAATCATGTTTATATATTTCACAATTTATAATATTTTTAATATATATATATTTTTAAATTATATTATATTATGTATGATGTAAATCTATTAAATTCCTTGTCAAGAGGCTATATTGCAGTAATCGTTTCAATTATAAAATTAGTCCTGTGATTCCCAGCGATGACCGGAAACCAGCCAAGTTAGCTGCACTGCCATTGTCTGCAACGGTGACTCCTGCCTACCCGTTCTCCTGCCGGTGTCTGTGTCCGACTTTTACCGCTGCGCTCCTCTGCGCCTGTCATCATTTCTCATCGTCGCTGCGACTCGGTTGTTTCCTTGTAATTTGTCACCGCTGGAGCTCATTTCTGCGGCGTAATTTGTTTGCAACTCATTTTGGGATTTATTTGCTTCGGTTGTTTGTTTGGCTTTGTTTTGGTCACCGGTCCCTTATGCATTTAATTAAAATTATTATTGCTCGTAATTGGGGAGTGGAGGCGGCTGAGAAAAGGGTTCTTCCTTAGAAATGGGTATTAAATTAGCAGCACGTACATACATTTGTATGTAGCATCATTGTTTAATAAACTGGGAATGGTATCAGCCTCCATAAGAAAGTGAAACATATTTACATATTCATAAAAATTTTGTTATTGAATAAATTAAATAGAAACTATAGATGACTAGGAATTAAAGATATTTTTTTAGAGTAAATTCAGACTACATATGTAACATACCTTGAGTTATTATTGGCTTTACTTCCACAATAGTGTTTTTAGGAGTTGTCGGCCCTTGGGTACCGTCTGAGCAACTCTGTATTTCCAATCAATTTTCTTTTAAAAGAGTTCAAAGCTGCATTATTTCAATGAAAGACTAAACAATTAATACAATTTAAATTACATATTTTCGTGCATATTTATCAATATTTTAAAGAGTCTTTCATTTAAAATTTATTCAAATACCATACTTATTTATACATATTTTCTATCGGCTGCAGAAACCATTTTGGTTTGCTTTCATTTTCGTTTATAATAATTTTCCTTCAGTTTTTTATACCAGGCCCCCCACAAATTAAACTCTTTCAAAATATCTTTCCACTCACTTCATTACCAACTGAGGCATATCACTTCGGCCTATCCAGACGAAATATTTAAAGCCACTTCAGAAAACTAATTTCTGAGCATTAGAAAGGTATGAATGAGCCCAAGCCCATGTTCATGTGTAGTTCCCCCGGCTATTGTGATCCAGCATGACTTTGCTTTCAAAACATATTTGTAACGGCAAAAGGCCGACAACAAAGGTACAACACTCTCGGAAAAAAAGAAAAATATAAAGTAAAATGCTGAAGTACACGCACTTTTAGACGCAATTACGTTGAACTTTGCACACCGTTTCAGGGGCGGGCGGGTCAGGGGGATCGATGTGAAGGAAGGTACGAGCATAAAAACGTTCCATGAGCGTTTACGTACATAAAAAAATGTATATAGTAGAAGCTATACGCTTGCCTAGGGGCGAGATCTGAGTTGGATTTTATGCGCTCTTGACTTCTGGACTGCTCCTCTCTAGTATTTACTTCTTATGGCTGAACTTTTTAGCACGCCCCAAGGGAAAAACAGGGAAGATTATTTCAATTGCGGCTTTTCGGCAGCGAAATACCATGGGATCTGAGTACTAAGGTTTACATAGTATTTATATTTGAGCTTCAAAATCTTTCTATCTTTACAATATTCGATAAATGGATCATTAGAGATATTCTTGTTGTAGATATTGGAAAAATAACCAACCTTGATATTTAAGCCTTAGATTAAGGTTTAGGATTAGTGTGATATTAAAATTAAATATCTATTGCTCACTGATTTATAAACGCAGCATATCTGCAACTATGTTTTATCATAAGTTCAATAAATTCTTATCTTGCAGGAGGATAAGATAAAGATAAAGATTGTTTTGTGAGGACGATAGTTTAATATCGTTTTAAGATTAGACTTGTTATCAACTTAAGTTAATTAACACAAATATACCCGTGATCTTGATCTACAGGGTAGTATAAAATGCATGCCTGGCGACAACTACAACAACCAAAGCCAACAATAACGACAACAACGGCAGAATGCATCATCATCTGAGTTCACCACACTATCGCTGTCTCGCTTGGCCAACGCCATTGGGGGTTCGCTGTATTCTTCGAGGCCTACGCGACGTGAGAGAGTGCCACTGTGCAGCCCGCTCGCACTCCCGTTTGCCGCGGTCACCCATGAGGCCGGGCTCAGCCCCTCGCCGGCTCACTCACTCCCTCCCTTTGACCCTTTGTGTGGGGATTTGCCTTTATTAGTTTGTCTAATTGCTTTTGGCAACTATTATTACGGCATTTGCCGCCGATGTTGTTGGTTTTCGCTACATAAAAGTATCACAGATGTGCGAGCTCCGCACTGACACCCCGCCGCTTTCCAGCGCTCTGATTTGACTCTTCACAATATTCGTTATTATTCCATATAACGTTCCTGTTCGCTTTTCATTTTACTTGTTTTTTTGTGTTTGGTGTGCCTTGGTTACCATGTTACATATGTATACGTATTGTACATTGATAAGTGTCGTACATGCGCTGCAGAATCTATGGCCTACTACTGAATTTTGATACCCTTACAAGGAGTTTTATGATTTAAGTCAAAAGTGCAGTAGGAGTCACATGCCGATCCAATAAAGTACGTTGTGAATTTCTTATCGACATCAATGGCCGCCTGTTTGCCTAAATGGCAGTTCTTCTTTCCGTCTCCGAGATGTGAAGTTTGCAAAGGGTCCTTAAAAAGCACTACAAAAATATAAGATCCTGATCAACATTACTTCCATCAATTATACATTCATAACAGTTGCCAAGTGTTATTGTTATAACGGCAAGGGTATTTAACCTTCGGCTTCAGCTACCTTTCTTGGTTTTTTAATAAAGTATGTTAAAGAAGGCGTGAATATTTCGCTGTTTCAGCATTTCCGCTTTCTAGGGCCACCCGCCGGGAGGCCGGCAGGGGTGTGGGGGTAAAGGGTCATCGCGGGGAGGTGGTAGACAGGGAAAAGTGTTTTTCATTAAATTGTAAATTCCACATTATTTAATTTGGTTTGGTGACGCTGTCCATGTTGGAGAGAGAAGCAGATGGTGTGGATTAAATTATTTTCTGTTGCATACTTCGGGGAGTCTTTCAACGGCGCGCTGTTCCCAAGGTAACAAAAATAAATTACAACAAAAAAATTTAACTAAAAAATACACAAAAGCAAACTAAAAAAAAAACTATTCTTTAAGTAAATACATTAAATTTCCCAACTACGACTACAATTCGTTTATTATGAATATCAACTAGCTCCTCAATCTAATCGAAATCTAAGCTAAGTTAGAAAAGACAATATTGTCTTTATTAAATTATTTTTTTTGGGTATTAGTTTTATGATTATTATTAGCAACGGAAGTATATTCGCAATTGAGTTTAGTTATCTGGAGATTTCTTTTTGTGGAAAATCCTTACATATTGTTAGAAAAAGTACTGCCTGAAGAAAGGGTTTACAAAAACCAAACACATGCCAATGAGAAATTCTTTTAGATTTTCAGACCGAATATGGAAAGCCACTTTTTTTGAATACAAAAGATTAATATGACAATAAACATCATCCTAAAATTTAGGTACAACAGAATGTTAAATAATATTTGTTAAAGAATAATATTTGTCAAAAAACTGACTAATAAGTCTCTTATTTTTCTTATCCTCGTCATCTGATATACGCCCATCTTGAGTCTCAGCCTTTCTGGGGCACAGCCGTTATGAATCCCACAAGTCCTTAAAGGAATACTATGCCTGGCAGTATTCCTGTTTTTTTATACATCTTACCTTCGATTTGAGGTTTGTTATTTATCATTTCACTGCGTAATTTTTCATTCGGCAAACTTTCTGAGCCACACGCACCAAAAGAGACCCATCTGGTCTGACCGAAAATAATATTTTGCCTTGCTCCTTGACATTTATTTCTCTTATAAAAAAGAAGGAAAAAGATGAACGATAAAAGAAAATACAGAGAGCAGGAGGGAAACAATAAAAACTGTAGCAGCAACTGCAGAAACAACTAAAGTGCGATATTATTAATTTTACTTTATTTGTGGCGCATTCCTTTCAGGCGTCCTGACACAGAAGAGAAAACCAGAGACCAGGGCCAACGTCACGCTCATCCATCGAATCCATGCCATATCCCATATGCCATGTGTGGGCAGGTGGAGGAGGAGCGGGAGCAGCCGAGCCATCTTTTGGCCACCTTTGCGTGTTCATTGGCTATAATTCAAGCCGCATTGGGAGAAGCTCAGACCGCTGCACGTTGAAATAAATATAAATGTCAAAACTGAGTGGAGTATTTCAGGGCGAGCTCATATATCAGTGCATACATATATATCCTTGCTTGTGGATATATATATTTTACATCAAATCGTTGCACTTCAGTTTGGTTACAAATGAATCATCCTGAGGTTTGAGATGCGTGAGAAATCCGAAATGTCAGAAAAATATTATGGCGACTCTATGTAAAATGATTAAAAGAAGTTATTTTTAAATTTAAAAAAATTAATAAATACTTTTTTAATGTTTTTGTTAAGCATTTTTTATGTAATCCAAAATGAAATAAACAAGTTAAGTAAATAAATGACACAATGCAATTACGACTTCAAAGTAAATAAGTTCATTGTGTTTGAAATTATTGGAATTTTTTTTAGAGGCATAAAAGCTAATTAAAAATTCTAGATTATTGTAAATTACATTTTAAAACTCGACTCTCACTTCAGGCTTAGCTGAAGACCATAAGAAAATGTTTCTCGAAGCTTAATATTAATGTAAGCCTTTGAATAAACATTTTTTCCTCTGTCAGTTTAATCAATCAATCTTTGAGTATTATATGAGATCATTTATTGCTTTCTTCTTAGCCCTCGACTTAACAATGTTTGATTCTAAAAATAAATCCCCGAAAGTCCAATGAGAAATAACCCATTTGGCGGAGTCAAACGGCGCTATGTAGCGCCGACTACCATAAATAATAAAAACACCCAGACAAACCAGAAAAAAATGAAGTCAAATGTTGATTTTTATTAATGACAAAAAAGTCACATTATTTTTTAGGTCGCCTTATAAATGTTATGCCCGAAAAAACATTAATTCATTCATAATAAGTATAAGAAGTTGATCGAAGCACTTGACCAGTGCCCGACTTCGATCTCTTTTCGGGAGTGAGTTTAACTTCAAACAGAGATTTTTATCGTTTTGTCTCCATGGAGATGTTGAAAATTTTAAGCGCCATCATTTATTATGTAGGGCTCGTTATTGTTGTTGCATTTATGCACAAATTTATGTGATTTTTATGCGTAGACATAATTATAAAAGTCGCTTATGCTGGAGGATCCCAATGAGCCACAAGCGGAGAAGAAACGGTCCAACAAAAAGCAACCCGTGTCCAGCCATCTTCGGACTTCATTTACTGGTCACTTTCTGGACTGAGGTCCGATGGCTGGGGATGAAGACCGCTCCGTGTTGGAGCTTGGGTTTTGGGTTGGAGCCGGCGCTCCAGCTACACCTCACATTGTCATAAATTATAAAATTTTATGCGTAAATTAATGACGTTTTTTTTTGTTCGTTTTCAGTTCGTTCGCCGGCAAGACCATTCGAATCTTTTCTCATTAGTTGGGGATGCAGATGCTCTATACATAAAGTATAAATAATTTGGAATTAGGTTTGGATTTTATAATTTGAGCATATGAATTAGAAACTCTAAAGACTAGATAGTGAGATTTTTTTAAGTAATTATATTGTTTTACATAAATATTTTGCCTTCATATGGAAAATATATCAATTATCTCCCGAAGTGTTCAGATAGATAACATTGCTTTTTTAAAGACCATTTACAATTCGAAGCAAAGCTATCATAAATCATCTTCTTAATTTGTAATACATTTTTATGTGTTGTTTCCCATTTTTGTCATGTATTTTGGGAACTAAATAGATAGCAAGGGATAAGTCTTAAAGAAGTAGAAATATATGTTTAATAATTTTAACATTATTAACCTGAGAACGAGTTAATAACTTGGGAAAATAAATCAAATGTATCTCTTAAAAGGAAATACTCACTCTTTTCAGATTATACAAATTGATCAATTATTTGTAAGCTAATGAAGTTTACATATCTTCCCTTGTATATGCATTTATTTTAATTTATTTGTATTCATGCATTAGATTGGGTTACTTGTCTTATTTGACTCCAGGCTCAAGGTGGGGAGTCTAATCAAAGTTCATTCCCTTTCTAAAAATCTACCTCAAGCTCGCAAAATATGTTGGCAACCACAGCAACGGTGACAACAAACCGAGTGAACATGTAATCACTGAAGTGAACAATTGCCTTTGATTAAACAAAAGTACTGAGTATCATCTCCCTTTCGCCTTACCCAAGAGCAAGTGAGCAAAATCAAATAAATTAGTCAAAATGAGGGTGGCCTCCTGATTGTTCAATGTCGGAAGGGGATTTTTGCGGGATGATCTCAAAGTGCGCAACAAAATTCGTCGAGCCGGAGATCTCTTCATTTTGACAAGTTAGCTGAGATATGGGATACGCTACTTTCGCTAAAAAAAGTTTTATAAATACAGAGGAAACTAACATAGCCATAGTTCATATACATATATATTTAAAGCTAGGAAATATGCAATATGATTTAAGATTAAAAGATTCATTTAAAGATAATAAAATCTTACAAGCGGAATAAGTGCTCTTGAGGCACTGCTTCCTTTGTAATTTCCACTAGTATTATCTGTCGGATGGATTTACCAGCATTCCAGATTCATAATTTCCCCCTATAACTTAAAGTACTTCCCGCTCTCCCAAAAAAAAGTACAAGCGGCGGGTCAAGTGGTCTGCGAGACCAATTTAAAGAAACACAGAAGGAGTGCGAGGAGCCAGCAAACATTGAGCTCGCATCTTCAGTCACAATTTGTCATCGGCTTGGGCCACTTAATCATCGGAGGCAGCGACCAAAAAGAACCACATTCAAAATTGGCCATGCTCTATAAGTCTTCTGAGGACGCTTCTGCGGCATTACCATAATTCCTGGGAGGACGAGGGAGGACAGACCCACCATTATCCCTTCACGTGGCACGAGGCAAAGGCTTCGGCTGGGAGGCTCGCATGACGTCTTGTAATACGTCAATGACGACGGGTTGCCTAATAGATTGTTTATTTCTTATTTTCTTTCCTTTTTTTATACGTTATGATGAATTAAAGCAATTTGCCATATACCTAGCTATACGGCAAGCACAGTGTATAAATAGGTTCCTCTGTAAACTTCAACTTTGAATGCAACTCGGATCTTAACCTGAGGGCCATAAATTTTCACACGAAGGTGTCGCATTACAAACGAGCCTCGGGCGATGCCCAAAAAACTCCGAGTGGAACTGGGACCGGAACCTCCGTAACCCTGGAATACTCCCCTACCCAATGGTTCCGTCTCGCTCAGGTAATTTGTCGCCTTATCTTGTCAACATTTTAGTTTTAGGCTCATGGGTGTGAGAGAGGGGGAACGGCCTGTTTATGTGGGTAGCAATCAAGCGATAACAGAGTTGTAATTAGATAAGTAACAAGGAAATAAGTGTTTTCGGCTATGAATTTCAGAGTAAATGTATGTAGGTACATACATATATGACTTAAAAGTAAGCAATAGAGATGCAGAATACCAAAGCCCTTTGAATTAATTTTAATTTTTAAAATATAGCCGGGCCTAAGTTAAGAAATAATGCCAAAATTGGGGCTATGTAATTTGACCTGAAGAATGCTTAAACCTTGTTATAAAAATACACTTAGAGAAGGAGACTAAAAATTTGAATGGAGGAAAAAAACTTAATTTCAAATTAATAAATAATTTTTTACTAAAAGGTAATATCAAAATACTTCGAAGAATTATAAAAGTTCTCCAAATAAGTTCAACAAAACTAAGAGTTTTAATCCCATCACAAAAATATTATTTTCTATGTTTTAAACTGTTTAAACTGTGTTTCTCTCAGTTATATTATTGAGAATGTCTGATCCCAAAAGACTATAAAGTAATAAATCATTTTTAGCACTTTTCTAAAGCAAGTTCGAAATATGCAAGTTCAAGGGGTAAGCAAACGTTTACTAAAGTGGTAAATCCTATGTTCAGAACTGAATTCTTTGCTGGGATAAGTTAAGCTTATCAAAACGAGTTTGCTAAAAATATTGTATCACAATGCAACGCCTTCAGTTGGGATCCCTACTGTCTGCTGGCCACTCTTGGCCTTAATAGAGCCACTAAATGCTGGGCGAACTGTCCGCCTCCGTTTAGCGCTTTCAGCCTCCTTTAACATCTCGTAACATCCATCAAGCCCTGAGGCCTGGAGGCGTGGCGAAGGGCTTTGCTTGATTAATTAAGTTTAAAATATTGCCCACCATTTAACAACGCAAACAAGAAACGCACAGCACATCGGAGGGCGGCCCTCGACGACTCGACGATCTTCCTTTCGACCTGCCCGGCTCCTTTCGAGCCAAATTAATTAGCAGGCATCACTTTGGGCCAACGTCGAGAAGTAACTCCAAGTGACTGACTGCCATTTGGGCCACGTTTTGAGAAATGTGTGTTCTTTTTTTTGTGGGTCGTCCACGATCCAGCATTTATCAGGAATTGTGTGAAACACCTGTTCTGTTAACCATTATTTTTATTGTGTGAGTCCCTCGGAGGCGGTCATTGGGTATTGTTTTGTAGCTATAATTGATTTTTGGCATTTGAGAATGATCGATTTTGTTGAGGTAAACTTAAGTTCATATTTGTAATCGTTAGGACAAGCACAATTCACTGGAATTAATTCGTAAACCCAAGTAAATCATTAGCATTGTTAATGATGGTGGGGAGAAAACATAAATACAATTCGAAATTCAAATATTGTTTAATAGTTTTCTTATTTAATAAATTGTTGAGAAAATTTTCAGATAATTGGCTTTGTTTGTTGCGCTTTTCTATAATTTACATAACTTTGAGTGTTTACTTTATTCTTGTTACTATTTTTAATAATTTTTCAAATAAGTTTACGAACTTTATTTTCCATCTTTTATTTAAACATTACCATTAATGAGTAGTTAGTTGAATAAACAAAATAATCATATTAATCAACAGTAAACCTTATCGATATTACATCCTAACATCCCCTAACACCATTCCATCGCCATAAATTAATAATAAAATCGTATAATCATATTGTGTCATGTGTGTAATCATTATATTATCGGGGCACACAATTTAATTGCCCCAACCACAAGAGGCCAGAGCTATTAGCTGCGAGGGTGGCTGAACATATGGCACTTGAATGATTTTTATTGTTCGCAGCGACAACAACAAGGAAGCACTGAATAAACCCCAAAATTGCCCTTTTCGGGGGGAGTAGCAGCAGCACTTAAGTGCAAAATGAACAACAATGTTGGCAAATGTAGAGGGTGCAAATCCACCCTCTCGATTGGGGACAGCGGCAACGACTGGAATGGCAATGAATCGAAATTGATACACCCCCAAAATTTTAGCGCCGCATTGAGGCTATCCACGGGGGAGCTAAAGCAGCGAAGGCATCGCACATACTGTCGTGCGGCTGCCGAGCATCAGGACGAAGCGAATACGAGACGCTCACGCAGCTTGCCAATTGGTTGGTTCAGGTCCACCGGAATTAATGGGGGCGGGGCGGGGGCTGTGGGGTCAGGACTCCCCACCAGGATCTAGGCGTCGGCATCATCATCATTGGCGATATTTAAGCCAGCATATCAGTGCACGGAAAACAAATACTCTATATGTTTATTTATGTTTTTTTTTTCGAGGTAAAACAACAATCTCTATATATATTTTCTAAGAACACTTTTATCGGGCATATTGATACATGTATAAAAATTATTATACAGCAAAATCATTTCAGACTTTTCACGTAATATTTTTGTTTAGAACTATTAGAGGTTATAAATTTCTTAAAAATGTTCCAATAGTTTATATCATTTTGTACATATTAAGAAACTACTAGAAGTATAAACTATCATAAAATGACAAAAAAAAATAGTTCAAATTTTACAAAAAATGCAGAGAAATTGTAGAAATAATTTAATAAATATATCTTTCTAGATCTGACCAAAGTTTTACAATTTTTCAGTTATTTTTTTAGTTTTATTTTTATCTCTGTAGCTGTGGAAAAATTGCATTAATTCAATCAAATCCATTTGGGTTCGCTCCTCGGCGAAGTGCGTCATCGGCTCCACGGGAAATTTAATTACCCACGTCCGTGGATGTTTTTCCTTATCGTTGGCGTGACGACAGAAACATAGTCGTCCTTTTTAAAATCCAATAAAGTGTCGTACAATTAAGTGACACGGATATCCTGCCGAGCCCAGTGCAATCGGATTGGGGTTTCATTCTCCTAGCGTTCGTGTCTCTGTTTGAGTTTGGGCTTTGGCCTTCCTTTCCCTTTGACTTTGAGCCTTTTCGGTCTGATCTGTTTGTTTTTCAGCTTCTGCCGCATTATGGGAACTCAATTAGTCGGAATGTTGTTTTAATCAGAGGGAATTAAGTTTATATGTATATATTGGGTGTCACAAGATACCAGAGGGTGCGCAGTAATAGAATTATTTGTTAGACATTGCTTGGGAATTTAATTCTCTAAAACATATGTGGTTTCTTAGAGTGATTTTAAAAGGATGTATGTTATAAAATACTTGTTATTAAACGATTATGGTGGATGCTTTGAGTTCCTAAATTTTAATAATATGATTATTATACTAATCTTAACATTTCTATATATTTTAGATTCAAAATTCTAAATTTATAGCTTCATTTGTTATTCCCATCTTATTTATATTTTCAGTTCATTATTCTTACCATTATTTACAGACTTAAACGGTGTTAAAATGCATTAATATTTAGTGGAAATTACTTTGCAGCTGTTCCAGTTCAGGATTATGGCCTTGTCCTTCAACTTCTGAGGACAGTCTTAGCCTTCATTAGCCTCAGTTGCTTCTTGTGTTCAGAGGCCACTTCATTCCTCTTTCGAAGAGTCAACAACTTGAGGAAATGTAACTCCCTTTCTTCCCGCCAGCGAAGGACCAACACTTGAGCGGAAAGTGTTGAAGGCAAAAGCCACTTCAGGGCAGTAGAAGGAGTCGGTAGAAAAGCCTAACGACTTCCACTTGAACACTTTTCAATGAAAATCCACCACAAAAATGTGCAACCGAATGCGCATTTGCGACTAAGCGAAAATAAAAGCAGCCAAAAAACAAAGTCCGTGCTAAAATGTAAACGCCGACTAGGGAGTGAGTTCCGGGGCTTCGACTTCCAGAGCCCGGAAGTTGTCAAATGGAGCGTGAGAAAATTTCTGGCGCGCTTTTCGGGAGGGCTGGATGTTGGAGTTGGAAGTCAAAACGGCAACGCAAATATAATTGCACACCTTCCTCTATACTTTCGAGAAGTAGGAGTTCCAAGACTCCGAGCCAAAGAAGTCGACCCCCATTATATAGTCGGGCCAATTGTCCAACTTCCGGGCATATCAGATTTCGCGATTTTGATTCCGCGCATTTGCAGTCAAGTAAATGTCAGCGTCTTGCGACCGATTCTTTTTTTTTGCCCAGCAAATGTCCTTTGGACTTTGCCTTTTGCCCTTAGCCACCACCGGCAATTATATTGCCGACTTGAACCGACCCTCCCCGCCGATCCGCCCTATATGTCATGAATGTTTCCTCACCTTTTCCTCCCTAACTGCTCAGTCGGTCGACACGCCCCTCCAAAAGGGGCTCGGGTCCTTTGTTCCGCTTTTCTTCGGGTGAAACTTCGGTCGCTTTTCGCTCCTTGTTCTTTTGCTCTAATGAGGGTCCTTGGCAGCTCCTTGTCCCGCCATTGACACATGGCCATTCGCCCCGCTTTCCTTTGTGTTTTTTCAAATATTTGCCAGCAGCTTCAGGCGTTCCAAGATGTTGGCTGAGCACTTTTAAATGCGCATAAATATTTATGCAATGAAGTAAAAATTGCTAAAAGTCCGGAACACAGGGGTTGCAGATCGAAGGGATCCTGCCGCCGAATTATGAGTTAAGTTAAGAATTTCGACTTGCTAGGAATGGAAGCGAGCTTGGGATGACTTTTTAAGAGCAGCAGGAATCGATTGAATACTTTTTGACAGTTTTATATTATATATTTTTCAGGGTTAATAATTTTCGGATGCTCTCAAGTTTGCGTTAATTTTAAGATCAATAAGGGGAAACTGGTGGGAACCAGAAATAAAGTTTAAATGTCAGAAGAGTTACTTAGACAGTTTTAAATTTAAGCTTAGACTATAATCTAAAAAATCGTAGATGATGCTAATAAAATGCTTTTAAATAAAAGTTTTATTTTTAAAAACTAAGATTTTTCTTAAATTAAAAAACTATTTGTCTTCTAAAATCTTCTTATAAGTCTGATAATGTTTTCTGTGATGTAATATTTTGCAAAAATGGGACTCAGGGTCCTGAATCTAGCCTTTATAATACATTAAATTATATATAAATATGGTATATCAATTTAATTTTAATAATCCGAATTAGCCAGCAAAAGCAATTTCCTTTAAAATTGTTACTTGTTTAAATTACTTAAAGTTTCCATTATAAGAATAACTCAAAATAACCTTGGTTATTCTTTCCAACAACAAACATTTACTACGTTTTTCATGGGACAGACAGCTAAAAGTATCCCTGTCAGTTGTCCCCTGCCCTTGGGTTGAATAATTTTATGGAACATTTCAATCCCCAGCCAGCATTCCGACAGTGATCCCTGGGCCAATCATCATTCATGTCCGAAAACTGCTGACCTCATCACACCTAGCAGGACATGGAGGACACCTAAGGCTACCTGCCTTCGGGACACTGATGTGTCGAGTAGCGGGAAATCAATTTAATCCCATTTTAAAATCAAACAAGGAACGGCAGTTCCCAGAGAAAACGAGAGAGTCCACTTGCACACGCCCCTTGAGGACTCACTCGCCGGAGAGAAAGGACCAAATTGCGAGGGCGGACAGCGGGCCAAAACAGGTCGAATGTTTAGCAAGTGCCGTTAAAACTTAATTAGATGGATTTTCGAGAGGAACAGGGACCAGGTCAGTGGGCATCAGCCTCCTACTGCGTGTGCCGCAGGATAATCGCCCCGAGAGGCCCTTACCGAGTTCCTTCCCGGGATACCTTGCCTTCTGCCCCGTTTCGAGCAGCCATTCCACGTGTTTACACTTGCCGCCGATTGTGGTCGGTCTCCTTGGCTCGTTTGTTTGTTTGTTTGTTTGGATTGGATTGGCTTGGACTTGAAGGGATATGGTCTCCGGTTGGGTTTTGGAATCAGATGCCGCTATCGCAAGGGGCGCATCGCCAGGCGTCGCCTAGAGACGAGCTTAATTTCGTTTTATTGATTACAAATGATGTCTCGCGGCAAGGCAACAGCCGGCAATGAAAACGAAGAAAAATATCAATATCAGATTATCTGTCTAACAATTTTATTAGCCAAGAATGGTTGGTGGTTCAGGTTTTTGTGGTTCCCTTTCTGCTATACTCTTTTTTTTCAGGGTTGTGTACATGATGATAAGGTATTGAGTCACGCAAATTAAGGAATTGTTCAAGAAATCCACGAGACTTATATACCGAGAAACGATGCAAGAAATATAAATATAAAATAAAATATAAAATTATACATTTTCTAAGATAGGGCATCTATCTTTCGTTTTGGTTTTTGTAATGTTTTCCCCCTGTGCCCGAGTCTTCAAAACTCCGATTAATACTCCATTTTGTGGCGGAGTGCTCTTGTGCCCGGGGATCGGCATCGTTTTGGCTTAGTTACCAATTATTAATCGATCGTAACATTTATCATAACCCTTTTGGGGCTTGACCCTTTGGAGGTGAATATGCAAATGCCTTCTTGACATTTCGTTTGTCGTGGGCTGGGAGAATATTTCCCCATATTTCGTTTGATTAACAAAAGGAGATAACTTTTGTCTTTAGCCGACAGAACCAGATCTCCAGGCTGATAATCTGATATGGTGAGATGGGAAATCTGAGATAGCTTTTCCTTAAGCCGAGCGGCGGAAATGGAAGCAAAAAAATTCCGGAAAATTATTCAAAAAATTATATGTCGGGGAGTTTTTTTTGTTTTAGGAGAACAGCTTTTTTCTGTCGCCTGCCAGAAAGACCAAAACACTGGTAGGTGAAGTTAGCTGGACAATTTGTGAGGCATTGTCCTGCGGGGCCCGTGTCAAAGGTCCTGGTACGGGTCCTTTTCACCGGGGTTTTCTGGGCATCATCCCGCTGCGAGGATGCAATTTGCCTTCGGCCAAATCAGCTGGAGGTCCTCATTTTTCGAACGACCCTTTTTCACCGGCAAGCCAATGTCGTTGTTGTTCCTTCGTGTCCTTGTAGGTGTTCAACTCAAATTAGTGGCTTGTGCTATCAAATAGTTTTGGCCTGTCATTGAGCCAGCTGCATTCCTCGCTCCCAGCTCTTGTCCACTGCCATTTCCCATTCCAGTTCCACTTCCAGTTGCGATCTCATTTTGGCCATCGCAAACCCAAACTCCGGCTCCTGCCGCTCATTAGTTATGATTTAGTGTGCGCATAAACAAAGTTATTAAATTTCCATCCACGCTCCGCCAAACTACTAAATTGTCTGCCCCGAAGTTGTGTAGTCATAAAAATTAAAACCATAAATTAAATGGATATTTATTTACCAAGCCATCGCCTGGCCAGGCGTCCCCTTCTTTTCGCCTTTCGCCGTACCAAGAGATGTTCGCGAGAGGAGGGCCGAGAGGCAAGCAGAAATTTAATTAACGCTTCTGTGTACATGTAACTGCACTCAGCGGGTGCGGGGGCGGAGGCGGGTGGGGATGGCGCTGCTGTGGGGGACGCCTTTTTCCATGAGCCATAATTAACGATTAATTAAAAGTGCCGACTGAGCCAACCCACAAGCGAGCGAAAATAAAAAAGAGTTCATTGCAAGTTCTACAATGTGCGCACATAAATTTTAATGTAGAACGAATTTTTTGGGTTATTAAAATTTTGGTTTCCAAAAACTTATGGTTTTCGCATTTTTATTAGGTTGATTAATAAAATATGAATCAAATGGTATCATCAAGTGAGTCAAAAATATGAAAAAATTACAAAGAAAATAATATAGAAACAAACAAAAGAAATGTACATGTAAATATATATATTTAATTTGTATATATTTAAAATTAATTCAATCGTTATAAATTTTTTGTCCAAATATAAGTTAATACAGAATTCGGAGAAATATATAATAAGTTTGTTTAATAATTTAAATCGTCAATGTAGTAGAAACATTAGTAATGGCGATAAATGTAAAAATGTTAACCCATAGAAATTAATTCATTTTTAAGCTGAAAATTTAAATAATGTGGTTACAAATGAGTAAATTAAGTAACTAAAATTTTGATTAATATAAAATAAAAATATATATTTACCAACATTTTCTAAACGTGGAAATATTAATTTAAATTCCGGTAATGTGCTTTAATTTTGCACAAACTTACCAGAAGACCACAAACTATATGTTATATATTGGGAATAATGTGCATTGGATAGATTTAATGAAACAATGAATATGAAATAAAATATAAATATGTTTAAATATGTATGTAAGGCATTCTGAATACCCTTAAAACAATTTAATAATTACGAACACACCGAAAAAATCGCAATAAATTTACATGCAGTTTCGGTAATTTTTGTTATTTTCAATAGTTTCTTGTACAAAAGAAGGGCTATGGTAATGTTTTCCACTATTGTCCGTTTCCAGGACATGCAGGACATAAAAATGTAGTTCAGCCTGAAATATAAAAGTGCGCAAATCCTCTTACCCTTTTTTTCGAACTACAAAGTCAGGACATGAGCCGTAATGAAAACTAAACTATTTAACCAGAAGTGGTTAGCATAATTGGCTCAAAAGAGTTAAGGCTGAAGGAACAGTAACGCCCTACCTGAATCGGAATTCGAAAGCGTATCCGAGTCCATGGACTGAGGAGGGGTGAGCAGGTAAGCCGAGGTGTTTGAGCGGCCCAGAGACCAACGCCCACAATAACAACTTGACTCGGGCAACGGCATAATTTATGCCGGCGAAAAATGCCCGATGGCCGAGAAAACCTCTAGGCAAACAAAGACAATCGCAGTCACAATTCAAATGAAAATCCAGCCCAGTCCTGGCTAACAGCTCATAAATCACAAGGGGTATCGGTATCGGAGAGTCCCGGCCGGAAAGTTGACTGACTGCTTGACTCGGCCGAAAGACGTGGACGTGGTCGTGGTCTTACCTGCCAAGCTGCCAATGCTGAATGTGGCCATAAAATCGTCCGGGCTTCAAGGCTTCAAGATTTCCGCTCGCCTTTGTTTTTTGCTGTTCAATGGAAAACGCATTGCGGAAAAAGGATGTGAGCTGAGCTGATCCTGGCCCTCACCTTGAGATGTTTATGACATGTAAATATTTATGGTTGACATGACCTTGTCGGGGTATATCCGTAGCCCTCCTATTCGAACTCCTCCTGTCACGCACTTTTTTTTATGATTCGTCCGAAGCCAAATCGCTTGGCCCGCTCTCCAGCGAAATCTTTATGAGGCATATAATTTTTCTCAAATTTTATTTTTCCCTCTATCTGCAGATTCTCGGTGCGATGTGTGCCATGTTGGTTGTGTTGCCTTGTTCCGGTATCCTCATGGCAGGGTCGTAAAAAAATTGACTTTCCTAAGCTATGTTGGTTCGTTAATCCTTGTACTACCTTTCTATGTAGCCTCACGCCCTGGGATTAAGATTCCTTAATATTTTTTGCGGGTTTCGCGAATTTCCTTTTTAGATTTGTCCTACCTGACATGTTTTATTGGTTGTGCAATTTTCAGTGGGTGGCTGAGGTTGCGGGTGAAATGTGCTTATGTATGTACGTAAATATATTTATGAACAAACAATTTATATTTAGAGAGTTTATAATGAATAGCAAAACAAGTTTAGTTCTCTACATTTCACATAAATGAAATAGAAATCACATTGAATCTTTACAAATACATTCAAAATTCTTGTCTAATTAACAATATTGCTTTTTATTCATTTATTGCAATTTGAAATATATGCTTAACTCTGATGTGAACATTTTATCAGCATGGTTTTAAAATTAAGAAGTAAAACACTGAAATCTTTATTTTTTTATATCCTATATCTTTATAAAAATATCCAAATATTTATTTGAACTGTATGTTATTAATATTTGTCGTTTTTAGTTTACTTTAAGCCTTTTCTCAAAGTTGTAAAATGAATCTAAATTTAAATAACTAAAAAAGAGCAAAAATTAAATATTACTAATTTTGTTTTATACTTTTTATATATAAATACAAGTATAGTTAAGGTATAAGTATCTACTTGGCTTATATATTACCAAATCATTCTATCACTAGTTATGTGTCTTCCTCATTATAATATTCCATCAGCACATCCATCAACACCAAAACGAATGGAAAGGAAAATGCTGAAGAAAACCAGTTGGAGAGAAAACTCCCACGCTCCCACTTCTCTCCTTTGACACTGGCCTCCCGCTCCTTGGGTCTTTCTCTGCGAGACCTCTCACTCTCTTGGCATGGAACACTCGAACTCTCGAGTACTCCAGCCTGGAATCTCGAGTCCCGGGTCTCGAGTCTCGAGTCTCAGGCGAACCCCAGGAGGAGAGACCTGTGCATACCGTGCACACCGCTGTGATCGCGGCATGTGCCAAAGGCGTCCACGCCGGGCCACGCTACATTTTGATTGTGATTCCGGCTCTGATTCCCATGACACGAGGCCATTTGGCCCAAGTCAACGCCCACTGGTTGCCCACTTTGTTGTGGCCAAAATGATTAAACACAGCATTTTTGGCTGGCCTTAGGGTTAAGGCCACTTGGGGGTGAAAGTGATTTAAGAATAAATATATTTGCATTTTTCTAGCTTAAAATATTATGGGAACAAGAAGCAGTCAGGACTGAAACGTTATTTATTTTATAATAATTATAGCTTTTTTTAAATTAAATTATCAATAGTCGATTTTTCTTTGGGCAGAAAATAATAAACTCTATCAGCAAAGAAAAGGATATAAGGCATAATTAATGGGAAATAGCGAAGGAGATCCAAAAGAAAAAATTCGAAATATTAAAATACTACAGATTTGTTGTGTCAATCTGGAAAATGATACATTAAAGGTTGCAACATTGTTTTATAATATTATTTGTTCTTTATCGGCTTAGCTTTTCCGAAAAAGATACAGAGATAAAGAATGTTTGTTAAAAATACATTATTGTAGTGTCGATTTTATAAAACGTTTTCATGCATAAAATGATTATTGAGTTAATCCTCATTCAGGTTTATATATGATAAAATAATAGGAAACATTCAAGCTTTAGAATTCTCGTAGATGTTTTTGTTTATCTGAGAAGGTGAAATGAATTTATGTTTATGAGTTTCTATTTTTGAATTGTATGCATTCGAGTTACAAATGCAAGGGTTTGATTTATTAAATGTATTAAATCGGTATCGAAAAAATAAAGCATAAAAAATTTTAAAAAACTAGCACTACCTTTTTTTATTATTATTTTTGCCCTGAATCTTTTTGGCATTTAGCAGCAAAAGTCTCAAGTTTTTATAATATCTTCCAATTGAAATATATGTTAAGACCGTGTACTTTTTACCTAAACCTGCAGCTTTTCAGAAAGTTTACTCCGCTGACCACTTGAGATACACATGAAGATGCAACAACAGAAACTGCGACCTGCTGCGTAAACTTGCCATATTGTTTATCTGAGAATTTTACATTTCTAATTTGTGGCCTGATATGGCCCCTTATTGCTGTTGTTGTTTTTGCCTTTGTTATTACAAAGTTTATTGCATTTTGCGCTTCCATTTTCAAGTGGCTCGAAATGCATTATTTATGGGAGTGGTTCTATGGCAATGCGCTAGAAATCCACTTCAGTCGAGCTGCCAACGTCTCCTTCTCCATCGCCATCGCCATTGCCATTTCCATTTCCATTTCCATCTTCATCATGATCCCCACCCCTTCCCCCCCTTTTTCTAGCTCAATGTGGAGCAATGGCTTCATTCCGAATGACATTTGTCGTTGATGCGCTGCGGGAACGGAGCTCTTGCCAGTTCGGCGCAATTTTCCAAGTTTTATGGTCTTACCCGGATCCCAAATATGGCATTGGGGTCGGGCATGACACTCGGACGATTACCGATTGCCGTGGAGTTTGTTTTGACATTTTAATAGCCGAATCGTTTGCCGGTGACATTTAGTGTCACAATTAACCCGAAGCTTTAATTGCCCAAGGAACTGGGTTCTATGATGGGAAGGGGGCTTGTCATATTTTCCAATTAAAATTTATCTGCGAAATGTTGTTTAATATTTGAAAGGTTTTTAAACAATTTTGTGAAAGTCGTATGAATGAGATGCATTTTGAGCTGCATTCTGGATTAAGGGAAGTACTGAGGCATACCCTCACTTCATTTGGAAGAGATTTATTTTATAAATTAAACACAGAATAATTTTATATTGGAATTAGAATTCATTTTCGGTATAAACGAGAGAAAAATAGTAGATATGATTAAGTACTTTATGCAGAAATAATCATAACAATATTTCAATATGAGTTAGGGAGTTAAGAAATGTAAAGAGTCTTCTAAAACTCGTTCTGTATTATCTGAAAATCCGGTATTAAATGGTCGTGACATCCAGAATATGTCTATTTCTTTCTTAAATATAGATTTTTATATTAGATGCCATAAAATATCTTAAAAATGAGAAAACATCTGACCTACTGTTAAAATCTATTAAATCATATTAATTAAATAAAAAGTTCAAGTTAAAACATTAAGGCAAACACTACAAATAACAAAACTTTGACTATACCAACATTAGTAATAGTTTTTTGAAAAATAAAATATTTAAATGTGTTATATCTTCCGTGGAATGGGACTTCGCTTACAGGAGCTAAATTGGAAACATGTTCATTTGAAAATCTTATTAAATTTAGGAAAATATTATTGAACCAAACAAAGAGATACGTTTTAATCACCGTGGGCCTCCAACCAAGAAATCAGTTCACAATCTGGCCGAAAAGGCAATTGGCCGGGCCTCTTAACACTCAGCAGAATCCAATCAAGCCGAATTGATACGAAATTATGCATTGTTTCGACGGCTGCTTATTTAAAATTCCATAAATTAGTAAATGAAAAACAAAGCGCTCGGCGCTAATGAAAACGTATGTCTTCATTGCGCAATCCAAACAAAGCGAAGCGGCTAGAAAAATCCGCGCTGGCCGAGAGCGAGGAATGTGCTTAGCATCATTAAAATCAATAAAATAAACAACTAATTTGATAAACTGACAGCCGGGCAGCGAGAGCAGGCCGCAGAAAATAATGAAAAACATTTCGTCCGGAGTGACAGTGAAAAATAAGCCAGAGCTCGTGGGCGCTGGGAAATGCATCCCGCAAGCTTTCAATTGGCTGCCCGTCGGTCCAATCAGCTCTTGGGGCCCTAGGCGCAGGGGCGCATGCTGCGCGAACGCCCCTCCCCTTGCGACGCCCGGCAGCCCCACCACCCTACACCCAGTGGGTGTTAATTTCCCAAAAACTAGTTTGAATCTACCGAACAGAGCAGGAGAGCTATATGCTGGCCAGCACTCCAATTGGACTGGGTGGGTACTGCTGGACTGCTCTAACCGCTGTCCGAAAGCAGCCAGGAGCAGCCATTTTCTTCTGGCCATCCTGCTCACACGGCGAATTGGATTGCTAGCGAAATACACCACCCTAGCCGAAACTCACCACGCTCTGGCACAATGGCCATCTTGCTCACACTTGTGCGATGCCGCTATCGCCATTCTGCTCCCACTGGTCCGATGGCCCGCTATTGCCGCAAACCAGTTCGCTGATCGCCGGAAACCCGCAGCGAGCTGGAATTTCAGGAGCTGCTGGCATTTCAGTCCTGCTGCGCATCTTGAAACGTCAAGTCTTGGCTTGGCGCGCGATTCGAAAACGCAACACGCAACGCTCTTTGAGACCGCGCGCGAGTGCTTAGAGTTTTACCAAAAAATAAATCATTAAATACACAAATCAAACAAATAGCAAGCTAGCGTTAGAAGCGCACAGAGTGCAGAAGGAGCACAGTGACGTGACCTTAGTGCGGTGATGGGCTCCCTGGCCTGAATCGAAAACTAAAACTAAACTAAAGAGCAAAACATTGCAAAACATATAGAAATCGTACAAATCGTAAATAAAACTCTGTGAACATGATGATGAACGCCTTTATCGAGCCGGCCCAGCACCACCTGGCCAGCTATGGGCTCCGCATGTCGCCGAACACCACTCAGCAGCAACAGCAGCAGCAACAACAGCAGCAGCAAGAGCAGCAGCAGCAGCAACAACAACAACTGGAGGGCAGTGCGGACTCCGCGGCAGCCACTGCGGCGGCCTATCAAAACTCCGGCTATGGGCACTTCAACAGCTATGCCTCCCGAGACTTTCTGCTCGGTCGCCGGGACACGGACTACGGCGTGGCCGGCAGCGCCGGACAGGCCTCTGCGGCGGCGGACTCCATGATCTTCTCCAGCTTTCCCGCCCAGGCAGCCGAACTGAGCACAGGCTTCGGACAGCACCCGTTCCATAGCCACCATCACGCGACGGCGGCTGCACACCACCACCAGCACCAGATGCGGATGGGAATGGCGGACGCCTATGCCGCGGGACACCCGTACAACCATCACGGCAACTTCCCGGCGGCGGCGGTGCACCACCCGGCCGTGCATCATCCGGCCCACCATGCCATGTCCGCCATGCATCCAGCGGGAGCCGGGGCCTTCCTGCGCTACATGCGACACCAGCCGGCCTCGTCCGCCTCCAGCATCAAGCAGGAGATGCAGTGCCTCTGGATAGATCCTGACCAGCCGGGCCTGGTGCAGGCTGGCGGGCGCAAGACCTGCAACAAGGTCTTCCACTCGATGCACGAGATTGTGACCCACCTGACGGTGGAGCATGTCGGTGGCCCGGAGTGCACCACCCACGCCTGCTTCTGGATTGGTTGCTCCCGAAACGGACGCCCCTTCAAGGCCAAATACAAGCTGGTCAATCACATCCGCGTCCACACCGGCGAGAAGCCCTTCGCCTGCCCTCATCCGGGATGTGGCAAGGTGTTTGCCCGGAGCGAGAATCTCAAGATCCACAAACGAACGCACACGGGTAAGTACAGAGCTATAAAGCTAAAGCTTATGAAGGGAATAAAATCAATAAAATGTTTTGGGACACGAAATGGATGAAATAGTCATTGTTTTGGATTCTTTAAATTTTATTTTGAAGGAAAGAATTTTAGGCTTAGGTTGAAACAAGAAATTGTATTACTTGCGAGTTCTTAAGATAATGTTTTTCGTGCTTTAATGTTTAATACACATGAAAGTTTATGATTCCAATAATAAAATATGCTGGGGCTGAATATATATGATAAATAAAGGCAAAAATATATTGTCTAAATGGGAAATTTTCACTATTTCAAATTTAAAACTCAACGAAAAACTGGAGTTACAAGTCAATTATATTTAATTGTTCAAGAATATTAGGAAATTTTGGAATATTTTTTAATTCCAATTATTTCATTTCAAAAATATATAAAACAAAATAAAGTTATTCCATTTTATCTACTGTTATCTATAGTTGACTTTCAAAATATATTCTCTATTTAGTGTCAAGGTTTAGGGAATGGTATTGCTGTTATTTCCCTAGGCACACATGAGTTCACCTTGCCGCGGGTTAAACCCTTTGCCTTCTCCTGGGCAAATCCGGGACATTGGCGAGGTGGGCGTGTTGCCGTCGGCAAAAGTCGGTGCAACGCCCACTACCTGGCTTAACCCGCCACTGGCCGTTAGGGTCTTCTTTTACGACACCTGTAAACCTGCAACTTAAGCCCTTCCCCCGCCCCCGGCAAATCCCCGGCAAAGTTGTTGTCCTCACAGGAAGGATAATTCCTGTGACTGCAGCTTGACTTCGACTCTAGCACTCCGCAATATTTTCCTAAGCCTGTGAACAGCTCTTGACTTTAGCTTTGGGCTGGCAAAGATATGATCTCGGTTCGGGAACAACAAATGTTTTGGATAAACTGGGAAGGGAATTCCTTTCTAAGGGAATTATTAAAATGAAGGAAATCATAGAGTAATAAAATAAAATGGAAAATAAAGCTCCTGTTATCCCAACTTAAATGCACATACTAAGCAGAAATGCTTGTCTATATACTGTGTATATACTTGCTAAACCTATTCAGTAAATTTCTCAATCATTATAATCTTAAAACTCATTGTTCGCCATGGTATATTGACCCTTCCAATCAGTTCTCGCTGTTTTAATGGCACCACTTAAGACAGATCTATATCGCCTGGATCCATAAACACATACTTGACTGCCCTGCTCCGTTTTACTCACCCACTTATCAAATTTCGACCCACTCCCGATCGCCGGCGAGTGGAAACTGGATCATAAATAACCTTTGCATAATCTAAATCAAGAGCTTAATGTACCATGGCGAGTAACCAGAACAGCTACAACTTCAGGGCTACAATCGCAAACGTAAATAAAATAAAACTAGAGGAGTGGAATGTGTGCGAAACAGCCAGTAATCCCGGCGAGAGTTACCCCAATTTCGGGATTTCGATGGCTCTTTCGAGAGGGCCAAGCACGAAGTGCCAAAGAAGCATTTCCGAGCGATTACAAGCGGAAGTTTTGACACGTGTCAACACACACATGTGTGTGTTTATTTGCTATTCGTTTTGGTGTTGGTGTTGGTGGCACTGCAATAAAAACAAACACCAGCAGCCAAGGGACATTTAACCCGGCCAACGATGCTGATTGAATTTTTGATTTATGCAGCGTGAGGAGGAGAGGGAGGTGTTGTACTCCTCCGCACTTCAAGTGCCCGCCACCCGCTACCCGCAAGAGGTTAAAGGCCCCGATCCCTAATGAAGTTGTGCGGCGGCCACTTGAAAGTCCGTCAGTATGTTCAATATCTCCTCCAATTTGTTGCCCAGGCTAACCAATCATAGACACAGACACACACAAATCAGAGACCCTAAAAAAACGCGCTTTTCTGCTGCATCACCATCATCTCACCCTCGATAACGAAAATGAAATATGAAATTAGTCAAAAATATCATCATATCGTACACACAGTAACCAATTCACAATGCCCCCCGAGATCATTATAATGCCACATGATTGTTCCAAAGGCGAATACAATATGGCGGCGTCTCGAAAATCAAAACGAAACATTTTAATTACCTTTCGATGAGTGTGCAAAAGAAAATGTTGTTTGTCCGAGGCAAACAGATACAACAATTTAGAAAAATTGCTTTTTTGTTCGGCTAATTTTGTGTTTTTTTTTCTTTTCTTTTCTCTGACGAATCTCTGTGTTAGATTTATTTCGGCTGTGACCGGCGTGGTTACTTTTAAATGTTTCCATAATGAAGCACCCAAAAAGAAGATATATAATATTTTAATTCAATTTATATAAAATAAAGCCGAATAATCCCCAGAAAAACTTGTTAAGGCCCACGCACAAAAAGCAAGAGAACAAAGGGAGGGGGGCAGCGAAAAAATATGGAAAGCCAAATTTAAGGCAAAACAAAATGTGTAAAATATGCCCGGCAATATGAAACGCCATTTTCTGGATGTGCCAGAATGTTGTTGGACCGCATTTGTTGTCCAGATTGCTCTGGTTGCCGCGGTGGATGTTGCTGTTGGTGCTGTCTAGCTTTCCTCTACTCCGATTCCCTTTGTCCGCGCCATTTAATAAACGAAGGATGCTGCCAAACCAGGATAATGTTGGGAGACCGGTCGGTCCTATAGGCCCTGGAGTTTCCATTATGCCTCCGTTTATTGTTCTCCCTGCGGCAGTGGGGTTTATTAAATCGAGTGGCGCAATTTTAAAGCAATTATGCACAATTCTGCGCCGGCTGCTGGCAACTTTGTTTTGTGTTTTTGCATTTTATGTTGGTTTTCCCCGGCTTCCTCCCTGGTTAATTGATTTTAATGACTCTGTTTCGGCGCTTCTAATGAGCCCTACATGCTCGGCCATAAACCCCAACGGAACAAGTTCAACAGCCACTGGAATCAAAGTCATTAATTTGCGTTAAGCTCGGGCTCTGCTTTATAAACTTCAACTTCTCATAGATCATGTCCACGACAGCAATTGTACTGTTAAGTCTCAGGCAAAACAAAAGTATAAAAGTAAATGCATTTATTATTTCTGATTAATTTTGTTCAAAAGTGTTGATGGTAAGCTTGGGGCTTCGTTCTGATTTATTCTCGCAAGAATATTAAAATGTTTGGCATGAGCAGCTTAAAAATACTTCTATTAATTTTTTATTATTCGTTAGCCTGAGATTTTATTAGATTAACACTAGGAAAATAATAAATATTAAATAAAATGAATAGTAGCAAGTGTAGGAGACTCGAATTTAAACAACTCAAAAGAAAAGTCAACAAAAATGAAATAAATAAATAAATTATAAAAATCCTGATCTTGGCTGAAAGTCAACAATGAAGAATTTGAAGTATAGAATGTACAGCAGTATATGTTATCTATTTTATTTTATTTATATTTTTATCCTTAATACTTTTCATATTTTTTATAGCCTTTTAAATTGTTTGTTTAGATTTTATTAATATTGCCATTTATCAGAAATAACACTTTTATATATAGACTCTAATATATTTTAAAATAAATTATTCTTTTAATTTATTTATTAGAATTTCATCGCATGAAATAAATTAAATAACAGAGATACTGATACTAAAATCAAATTTTTTCTTCTCAAATTTGACAGAAATTTAGATTTCCGTTTCGTTCCCTCTGTTCCCATGTGTGAATTCCGGTTGTGTTAACTTTTGCACTTGTCACCTTCACGTCTGCGATTTTCCATGTCCAGCCTGCTGTCCATCCCTGCCCCCCTTTGGCACCCCACCTCCGGTCTCCGGACGGCACAAAAAACACAACACACAATCAACTTTTGTCTGCTTTGTGGTTGTTGTTGTTGTTTTTTTTTTGTTTTTGTTGCTTGGGCCCCAGTTGACACCTGCGTCTGACTGTGTGTGTGTGTTTGTGCTTGGATAGATGGCGTTCATCATGGTGTGCGGTTTACACGCGCACACACAGCCATCTTTTTTACACGATTCTTTTCCATTTTACTCCTCCGGACTCTCGACTGGACCACAAAACAACTTTATTCATTAACACCTATAACGGGCCACAGGATCCGACTGCCGCAAGAGCATTCAACAACTTTGTGGTTAGTTTTTGCATCCAACCGAGAGCCTCCCTCCTTCGCCCCCTTTCCAAGCTCATTAAGCCACTGTCCTCAGTTATGCCTTCCGCCCGTTTTCCCCATCGCCTAAGTGCAGGCACTCGTTTTTCCATTTTCCAGGCGCCTCGTCGTTGTTGTTCTTGTTGTGCAATTATGCTGCGGGGCAAAGTTTAGCATTCAACGTTGTCCTGGTGGCTGGGACCCTTGTTTGATTAGCTCCCTCTTCCCGGCACCGACTCGACTCGATTTAATTGAGTGCAAGTGTTTTTTTAATGAGTCTTTTATGGACTTGTACGCTCCTTGGATGATGAAGTGAATTATGCAATTATTTATACTTTTATAAGGCTTTGAAGGGAGCCAATCGGTGCTGATATGTTGGCTGAAGGAAGGAGTGCTTGGCGTACAGAATATTTATAATAAAATCTAAAAATTTTTAATCATTTTTGGTTCTTAAAGAATAAATTATATGCAAAATAATTTGCAAAAAGGGTTTGAAATATAAAATAAAACGATTCGTTTAGTAATTTATAATAATATAGTTTTAAAGTGTTTAAACCAATTAAAATTTAAATTATAAAATAATTTAAAAACTGATTAATATTTAGTTCAAAGTTAAGTTTTGTAACCTAAAATGGCAACACAAACGCACTGCTAACGCTCTTGGCTGCATTTTTCGCTGCGGGCTCGGCGCCAATTGAATAATTTTTCAAAATACGAAATTAAAAAAAAAAAAAACCAAAGCATTGGCAAATGTGAATGATTGATGACTTTATTGCGGGTTCAACGGTTTTCACAAAAACACACACATACGCCAAACAAGCCCAGATACGGATTCAGATACAGATACAGATACATCGGAGCGAGAGACAAAATCACTTTTTATTTTTGCGCATAAACTGTGTATTTTGGCTTCTCAGAATTTCACTGTTGCCAGAACAATGGCCAGGAGCGGAGTAACAGGAACGGCCAGCGGGAGGACGGGGCGGTGGAAAAAACCTGCGATGAGCTCGAGCTGATTACCTTAACTTTCCTACCTGGTCGTAGGACCTCCTCTTCCTTCCTGCCCACCCGCTGTCTAACAAGCTACAACCGAAAATCAATTAGTTACGCTCTCTAGGAGGACTTCTCTCCTCGGGGTCTGCCATTCTAAATGACAAATGCATTTAGAGGCCCGAACAGCCATCCAGGGAAATTCGTCATTTAATTAGCGAGGTGAGGGCACCAGACCTCATGGTTTTCTGCATTCGTTTCGCTCAATTTAAAGTGTCAAATACCAAACATGACACACGATCGCAATCTGCTAAAAACTTTGACAAGCTGAAAAGTTTGCTCCTCTCTTTTTTTGGCGATTTATGTGCCAGAAGTAAAAAGTATATAAATTTCTTGGTGTGGTCCAAGCCTTTGACAGCTGAAGGTAAACTAAGTTGGGAAATTTATTGACTGGCCACAGAGACGGAAACTAGAGTTAAAGTTTGTCTTTGTGCTTGGGATATTTATGGGAATAAAATCTGCATCAATTGTAATTTTTAAGAATCTTTTGTAATGATATTTAAAAATAAGTCTTGTGTTTATTTGTAGACATCTATTGATCTTTTGAGATTAGTCACCCAGTTAAAACAGTGGAAATGGAACAAGTAAATAAAATAGTTAAAGGAATATAACCCTCAATATAATATTAGAATATAATAAGGACTACGTTTTTCCCTTTTCTGTTTACCAAGTTACCTAGTTAATGAAACATTCGATGTCCTTGGCCCACCCATGGACGAGGCACTTACTCACGCATTATAATCCAACGCATGCACCCATTGTAATTAGTGACAACCCCCGATTTTTAACCCCCCTTCGTAGCGCTCTTCCAACAAGTTACTAACAATGCCTTTCGATCCACCCGTTACGCTTGTGAGCAGAGAGGGGGTTGCTTTGCATTCTCTCTATTTTTCATGCATTCTCCCAAATGTCAAAACAGTTTTATATGCATATATATGTACGAGTATATTGTAGTTGAATGTAGCTACCTTTAACCCCTGCCGCCCTGCATGTGAGCGAACGAACGGGAATTATAATTTCATTTACAAAAAAACCGGGTGAAGGAAAAAACGGCCGCTGTAAACGCGACAGGGGTTTGTTTCTCTCATCCCAACCCTTTGGCATTGTCATTGTTTTGGCCTTCATTCGAATCTATTAGCTAAGTAGCCATTTTGTTGGGCTGTTGCATAATATTCGAATGGCAGTGCCTAACCCCCGGATGGTCGGACATAAGCTGCTTACCCCGGCTAGTTAATAAATGAGGCTTATTTTTGATAAATTTCTCTTCTTCATTCCGGCTCTTTTATATATAATTTTGGCAAGTCTTGCGTCCCAGTTCCAGTTCCTAAGCCTTGGTCACGCCCACTTTGTCATTAGAAGTCGCTCTCGAATTAATTAAATTCCTCACCCGAAAGGAGCCAAAAGTAGCCACGTACCAGACTCCATTCGCATTCCAGAGGATCTGAGGATCCCCGATCCCAGATAGAGACGAAGCGAGTGGAGTGGGAGCGCGAACCGAAATAAGAATAAAATTTCAACGCATAAAGAACTGATCAGCAGCAGACAAACCATAAAATTAAACTGTCATCTTGCATATTTTTTATATCTGCACACACGGCCTCAACCTCGAGCCGGGGCACAGGTAGAAGATGGAGCTGGGAGCTGGGAGCTGTGAGCTGTGAGCTGTTTGCTGGGAGCTCGGCCTGAAGCCAGCACCAAGACCCGAGGAGACTTGGGTTTCTGCTTTTCGAGAATTATGGAAAAGTAAGGCCTGACTAATCCTCTAAATCGCGCCAAGGGCCCCGCGCGCTTTGCCCCACTTGTATAAATTAGCTGATGGGAAAAATGAAATCATTATTCATATGGGCAAAAATGTTAAACAGCCGAAAAGAAGGGAGACCGAGAGGCAGCTGGGCAGCAGAACCAGAACCAGATATTCGTTGTATAAATCGGGGAATGCTCTTGCCCAATTCAGAGTATATGAGTTGGGAATGATTGGAATGCTTGCATACAAAGTTTTTGCAGGGTTATATTTAGAGACTTTTGCGAAAATAAATCATTGGATTTATTTGTGGTTCCAGGGAAGGATTTAGATTAAAATAAAATAAAATTTAATAATGATGGAACCTTCTAGTGACTCTTTAAAGTAAGAAATAAGATTGGAAATACATTTACGTTGTATTAGTAAATAAACACACAACAATCAATCAGCTCTTTGCTTTTCTAGAGCACAAAACCCCAACTCAGAAGCTTAAATACAAATAAATTACCATATTTCTGGCGTATAAAATATACAAAAATATCCGATAGTGCTTGTCAAATCAGCTTAAGTTTAGATATACGAATATTTGTCGTATTTTTCTTGGGACATTTGCGTTTAGCCGAATTTGTAACGCACGAACGCCTCCAAAGTTGTCTTAGGTACAAAATGTGATTGTTTAACCCAAATTGCCGCAGTCCGAGACTGAGTCGCCAACCAACTGGCACGCAATTTATTGTAAAAACATTGTCAATTGCAATTAGAGGCACAACTTACACAAATTTTGTGTGACAACCCGCTGTCAGTTTTTGGCTAAAATTACAGCCGCCAACGCGGAAACAATTCCGATAAATAGAGTACAGCTCCGTGGACTCTATGACGCACTGCCGACGGCTACTGGGAAAAGTGTTTCGAAAATATACACACACGCGGTTTGATTTCGGGTTCCAGCGTCTTCGAATTCTCAGCATGATCAAATTTCCTGGCAGGACTCAGCGGAGTGCAAAGCCACTGCGATGTGATACCTTTCGCCTCCATTTTCGGAATTCAGATCAATTTGTTGTCCCCTAAATATGGGTGTGTTTCGTTACTCGAGTGTTGCCAACATAAATGCAATTTTAGTTGATGTTTTGATGTGTTCATTAGGCAGTATCGATAAGATACGAGAAGGTGTTGAGGTGCGAAGAAGGGCAGATCGAAAGGTGTGAGACAGAAGTTGTTTCCAAGATTAAATTTGAATATGAAATATACAAAAATTAAGTGTTTTCCCCAGAAAATCTATATTAACTGTATCCCTCTCCCTGTACTTCCTTGTCCTTGTCGTAATAATTCTCCTCTTCATTCCATTTCCCACCGAAAATTCCTTAGCCTCATTCCCTATGAGCCTTCTCAAAAATATTTGTCGCCTGATGTCATTGATGGGTTTTATCGCCGAAGCGAATCTTGTTAGAATTGACAACATTTAAACTTGAACAAGCCATTTGAGATAAGCAAGCCAACCGAAATCGAGCCCTGAATCCGAAGCCAGAGATCCAGCCTCCTTTGGTTGCCGGAGATGTCACATCACATAACCGAACGATGACAATCTTGATGACATTTTAATTTCTGACAAACAGCCGAAGAGATTTTCCACGTGACGGAACTTGAAAAAATAAACAAACAGAAGGGAAGATAACAGAGAGACGAGGTGCGGTAGATGGGGAAGGAAGGGTGAGTGGGCCGAGAAGATTAAGATCTTAAAGAGCGCTAAAGAGCAAAAAATCAGGCCGGGGAGATACCAAACAGATATAGACACCGATCTGTGACCGAGCCCAGACAAAGCGACACCTCTCCTCTTTGAGAGTGTCGACCGAGCCGCCCCTTTGTTGTGTTCTGGATTTTGCCCTCTACTGTTGCTTTGGTAAGAGCATTTCCCTCTGCTTTCTTTTTTTTTCGCAAGCATTTCCATTTCCCTTCCGTAAGCAGTTCATTCATGAGGCGGTTGAGACATCAGCTGCTGCTGCTCCTCGGGCTAATCCTGGCCAAATACTTCTTTGTCAACGGGAGCCGACTTCGGTTTCCATACTCGGTCTGGACACCCATCTCCCTGGGCTTGTTTGTATGCAGTTTGGGTTTAGACAATGGGCTTAGTGTTACTTCTGCTTATTGTCTACGCTCCGTTTGTCTTTCGAGTGCATTTCGAGCCGTGGTATCTGGGGAGCCTCACTCACTCTCAGCCTTGGTAGACACACAGAACTAATCAATTAGCTTGGCCCGAAACGACGTGACATATTAGGCATTAAAATGGGCTTACGATTTAGGCATATTTTATGGAAAGTGTATCACAAAACACTAAACAAGTTGTTGAACTAATTTCATGGAAGAGTGTAGCCCAGTTTCATATCTCATTCCGTTCACTTGTGACTTTACATAAAAGTTAAAGTAATCTTTTTAAGTTTTACCGTCACTAATCTTCAAGATTTTGAAACTACTATTAGCATATTTGCAATTTAAACAGCATTGAAGTAATTGTAAAAATATATTAAAAGTGAAGTGGCATTTAGCACGCAGCCATGACTCATATTTCCCCCTTTTAATAACCAACATTCTGCATATGCCCCTAACGTTGCCCGAATTATGTTTTCCCCGACAACTTTTCGCTGGCAGAATCGACCGTAGAACCCACACACACACACCCAACCCGGGCACACCGAACACACTGTTTTGTATATAAATTCAAGCCATAGATAGACAACTGCAGAGCTATTAGTAAAACAATGACAGCAACAGCCTTGCTGAACACGAGTACAAGACCAAACATGGGCCAGTTCGTCTGGCGCTGACTCTGTCTCTGACTTTGGTTTCTCCTTTATGCTTTTTTGCCTTGGTCCAAACAAATTTTCGACAAGTTTGCCATGCAACTAACGCCTCTAACATATTCGAGGTGTGTGTGCTCAGACTCGGCCCCATGCTCAGGCTCAGATGGATATATGCAAATGCTTGGATGAGTGTGTACTCCTTGCCTACATGAGAGTGCGGCTTGCATTTAATGCATTCAAATTGCATATTCAGCTGGAGCAGCCAGAAAAACTTTTCCAGACTTGGCTGGCTAAGAAAGAGATCTGCATCTGGCATCCTTGTGTAATGACAAAAATTTGTTCACAAAAAACCATATTCGAGTCGAGCATTAAACATTAAACTTTATGAAGGTGCAGGAAAAAAGTTATCCCAGGAGTTAATTTGTTGGCTTTTGTGTATTCAGTTTGGGAAGGAACTGGCTTTATCCAATCTCAGTAACTTTAACATTAAAGCTTGTGAAAATTACTATTTTGCTTTGCTGATTTGGTGGTTGGGAATTATAGACTTTATGTGCCGTGAGCCCTGCTTTCTTTCCGGTTTCTCAATACAATTTCCCTCATTTCCTCATTAGGCGTATGCCCTCAACGAAGTGTAAAATTCCGAGTGTTTTTGTTTTCAAACATTTTCCCAAAACCGCAGGAAAATCCAGCGGCTGAGGGGCTGTATCTCCGTCTATGTATCTGGCTACTGACCCCGGTGTCAATTATTAACGTATCACTTGACAGCAAACGGCAAAGCTGCAAACAAATAGCGAAAATTATGTGAGGACCGCCGCTGCCTTGCTGCCTTGCTGCTTAGCCAAGGAACGGGGATGGGGTCATCGTAATCATCGGCAAGGGATGCAGAAATCATAAATCATCAACGAATTCACTCAACGATGGTTTTTGTCAAACAAACAAACAATGGACCGACCGACTGTGTGGCAGGGACCGACCCATAGGTAACTTCCTTTGCCGAGGGGTGCAACATCCTCCCCATGATGATGATGATGATAATAATCTCATCGCCCCGGATGATGAGCCGGAGGACTTTGCATTTGGCCGTTGACATGCGGCATTCATTGCTCCTAAATTATGATTTTATTATTATTATGGAATGGAGCGGAATTGTTGGCCATTAATTTGGTCATCAGTTGCAGGCAACTGTTATAAATATTCAAAGTAAGCGGCGTGTGTGGGAAAATTTGCCCAGGATATTTGAAAGGGAAATTTGGGATGGCTTTGATTTATAGTATATTGAAAGGAAGATCTTATTTCTTTAGTTAGATTGTTTATTTTTAACTTAAAACTGATGTTGAATATTGTTGCCAAAGAAAATTAAGATATCTGAGTCCACGAGCTACACTTGAACAGCACCTGCTTGGCCAGCACATTTCTCCCTTCCTTCTGTCATCCTTGGGTTTCTAACAATATTCCCATCATCAACAGTCACTGCCCCCCCCCCCCCCCCCCCCCCTAAATATCCTTAACAAAAAGTGAGCTATTTGCAATAGCGGAGAAAAGGGGGAGCGAGGGAAAATTGCCCATTGAAATGTAAACCGCCAGGAAATCGGGGTTTGGCTTTTTCCGGCTTTAACCGTAGGAACAAAGGCAGCAGAACAGAAGGAAAAAGAAGCGACAGCGGCGGAAAAAATGTATGGCAGACAAACAAACAAACAAACAAACAGATACAGATACAGATACACAATGAGCTCAGGACTCTCAAATCCGGAGAGTGTCAACAACCCGGACTTATTGGTAGAGCAAGTGGGATGGCAACAGCAGCGAGGGGCTGATAGGGAAGGGCAGACGGGCAGACGGCAGGCAAAAAGTAGCAGTTTTGTTATTGTATTGTTAGATAATAATAATCATATCGCATTGCATGCTGTTGACACATGAGCGATGATGCTGCTCATCCCTTGCCATCCTTGCCCGATCCCGCTGCTTCCTTCCCCCTCGAGCTGAAGTAAAAAAGAGAGGACGAGGCCCTGCGCTTCCCTCCTTTGTTTCGCTTCGAGGGCGAGTCCTTAAGCAGGCAATAAATATTTACCAGGGCAATTATTTAGCAGCAATTAAGGCAGTCAGGCGTGCTAACAGCGCTCTGTTAGCTCGCTGTTAAGCAGTCACTTTTTTTCAGTTTTTGGTGGCGTCGTTTTTTATATTTTATTTTTAATTAATTCCATTTCGAAATGCTTTTAATAAGCAACTGTCACTGTGATGGCAGAACAAAAAATGCTTTATTTGTGCATTTTTAACTCGAACTGCTGTTTGTTGCTGAAAATTAAAAACCTGATTCACTTCAATTAATCAGCGACTGTCAATGATGCTTAATTTGCATCGCTCGGTTAGCAGCGATCACGTCCAGAGGCAGGATATTATATATAGTATAAGGAGAGAGGGGTGCGGGCAGCTCTCCTGTTGCTTCCTCATGACAGGTCCGGGTATTTTTGGACTTTAGTGAGTATAACGCTGGCGATTCGATAAATAAAAATAAAAAGGGTTTCGCTGGCGTTGATAAATTAAGCTAAATCGCACAAAATATAAAGATTGACGAGGAGCTTTAAAAAATATTTTCGAGTTTTTGGCATTATAAAATTCGTTTAAAACCAAACGTTTCTTTATTTTTGGCATATTAATAATAATATATTTAATTTACTTCTTTCTTTGCTATTCCATGCCAACCCCTGGCCCCAAAACGAAAAGCATATTGCTGTCTTTATCAGTCAAATAAACATATTTTAATAATACGCAAGCATATTTGCCAGCCCTAAAGAAAACACTTGCAAGACGTTTAGTAAAACTCAAATCTGTTTTTTTTTTCGGCCCGATTACGCCCAGAAACATCAGAAAGTCTTTCAGGCCCCCCAGTCTCCGGACGAAAAAGAAACAACGCCCATAATAGCCACAACAAAAACAATTTCAGACGGAAGGAAGGCGGGGTGTGGGTGCCGGGTGGTGGGTGCTGGGTGGCGGAGAATGAGGTGGAGGAAAGGCCGTCGGCTCGGCACTCGTCTGCAAATGACAGCAAGCTTTGCAGCAGTTACATAAAAGCCAAAACATGTGCCATATATACTTACCAACAAACAAAGCCATACATATATTTTATATATAAATACGTATGCATGTTCCTACGTACGTACAGATATATATATATGGCCATGTACAACTTTCTTGGCTGAACCCACGCACACACACACAAACACACACATTTTCCAAGGGGAGATTACAAAGCAACCCCAAAAATATAAGAACCACCCCAAAAAAACAAACAACTTTGCAGCTGTACACAAAACGCCATGACAGGCAGTCTGTGCCGATTCCAATCGTTCCGACCGCGAGAAGGGACTTTTCTTTTTTTTTTTAGGAAATTAACCATTTCGGGGCTTTCCGGCAGAAAGTAAGGCGGAATAGACGCTCCCGCTAAATATGCAAATCACAAGGCAGTCGGCCTATTTCACAGCTACGCCTGTATTATATACCCGGAGACTTTGCCATTGGATTTACTTTATTGAAATATTTAAATAAGTTTGTCGATTCCGCACAGCCTAAATGGGATTTGCCAGGCCAAAGGCAAGCAAGGACAGAGCGAGAGACAGGGGCGGAGGCGGAGAGCCCACTGTACTTATGGCGCCTTGCCAGCCCCCCGAAAAAAGGGTGTGCCAAGGATGTCTTTCATGTCGTTCCGTCGGAAGGGGAAGTGGAGGAACGTCGACTGAAATTGACATTTTATAAATGGGCGACGATATTTCGGTCGCTTTTTCCCCTGGACCCAAAACGGACCCCGGACCCCGTAGAAACTTAAAGCAATAAAACATATTTAAATTCCAATTTTAATGCCCACCGTCAGGACGGTGTGGAATGTGAAAATTATGCGTATCCTGTGCTGCACTTAGCCGGGACACGAACCCTTTAATGTCCTCGGCCGCAGCGCGTGCCGCCTCGCATCGCTCGCATTCTGGCATCTCCCCCGCTGGGCTTAGACCGCAGCGCTACAGGAGATGGATATGTGTGTGGATATATGCGTATCGGGATATGGCCACGGCTAGGGATCGGTGTGCTGCTGGGTTCCCCGAAAAGAAGCAGAAGTAGGTGATAAAACTGATAAGGCTCTGAGCCAGGAGCCCAACGGGTGGCCAAAACAAAGTCAGCTGCCCGTCCTACTTATGACTAATTAGTGTTTTAAAGATAACCCGAGTGATAGTCGTGAAGTTTTAACTTTAAAGTGGAAAGTTTTATTATCAAGGTTCTTAGCTGGAATATAATTTCCAACTCCCTCACAATTCCTTTGGCGCCACTCTTAACAAAAATCCCACAAAAGCAAAGCCGACACTTGACATTGGGCCCGAAAAAAAAATGAAAGGAAAAAAAACCAAGTTTGGGAATTTGAAGCGCATCGAACTGCATTCGATTCGCTTGTTTTGGCTCTGAGCCCCTTGGGACCTGTCAAAATAATTGAATTCCCGTGTCACAGCGATGGGACCTTTGTAATGCTTATTTATGAGTTTTAAATTTTGACAAATTAATAGAAAATCCAGCAACAATCACAATGCGACACGCCATTCAAATCGAACAGCAAATGTCCGATTTCGGTTTCTTTATCTGGCGACTGGCTCGGCCTCTGACTTATTACGCATCACAAAATGAAAACTTTATTCAAATGCGGATAATAAAGCACATAAATTAGTATTAAATTACATAAAGCGGAATACGACGGCAAAAAGGAATGAGCCGAAACTTGTTGAGCTGGCCGCGAAGTCGCCGCTGGATGTCTTTTTAAAAGGCGGGCACTCGGGGGCCCTACCCGAACCCCACCTGCAGCCCAGCTGCCCAGCAGCGCAGCTTTTCTTTAACCCACAACACAGCACAGCACACCCCCGTCCCCGGAGCGATTGTCCGCTTTAAGCTCGAGGTGTGAAAATGTTCGATTATTGTCATCGTCAACGTGGTGCCCGTGTGGGTTTCCCTCGCTCGGGGGGGACTGGGGCTCTGAGCCGCTTAGTTGCAATTGTCATAAAGCCCGTGGTGGATGTAATGGCCGCTTATCTGCGACATAAATGCCATACGCTAAATGGACTTAGCCTGAGATACTTCTATACACATTTTATTGAGTTTGTTTATGGCATTCTTAAGAGGCGGTTAATATGGCAAATGATTGAAATTGATGGGGCAAATATATAAAAAATATTCAGAATTATATACATTTCTTCTTACCCACGATTCTGGGTCGTAAATTTCCCTGAAATATTTGCCAAATTACGGGTTAACCTTTGGACTCTTTATTATTTATTATTTATGATTTTATCTCTTTGCATCGGGGTCCAGATTTTCCGACTCCCTCGCCATCATATAAAAATAATTTTCTAATAAGCTATAAAATATCACTTCGAACCAAAAGGGGGGATGGATATGAAAAGGTGTTGCGCACACGAATCAAATAGTAAACGTTGGCCCTGTGACCTTTTCCCTTTACCCTTGCCGCCATTGTTCTTGTGCATCCTAAGACACCGGACTGGACAGACAGTCGGGGAGACAAATAACAAAAAGGACCATCGACATCGGCACAGGTGAAAATCGTATTCGGGTCGCAGGGTTCGGGACCCCTGGAACAATGGGCCTCTTGATCCCGCATAATTTATATGATTTCCTTCTCCAACCGTATACCTTGTTGTTTTGTTATTGTTTTTTCTCTATAAATATGTTGGACACACGGTTTTTCCCACCTTTATTAAATTGTGTGTGCGCGCAGGGCAGTTCATAAAAATTGTGAGCCCATAAATGGTCATCGTATCTTTTTTTGTTGCTCTCGCTGCCGCTATTATTTATTTAATGCGTGTCACATAAATAATGATATTTATTGCTACGGACACTCAACGGAGTGTAGTCCTTGTCTACTCGAAACTGATGATCTTCTCTTCTTGCCTACTTCCAGGCGAGAAACCGTTCAAGTGCGAGCACGAGGGCTGCGATCGGCGATTCGCCAACTCCTCGGACCGGAAGAAGCACTCCCATGTCCACACGTCGGACAAGCCCTATAATTGTCGGATCAATGGCTGTGATAAGTCCTACACGCATCCCTCCTCGCTGCGCAAGCACATGAAGGTGAGTTGAAATATATTTGTTACCTTTAATAAGTCCTAAAACTAAATGAAAATTGAGAAAACTAAATTGGAAATTGATAAAAAAAAAAAATCTAAACACCTTGACGCAAACTAATAATATTTTTTATCTCTTCATTTTCTCTAGGTGCATGGCAACATTGACGAGAAGAGTCCATCCCACGGGTATGACAGCGATGGCGAGGAGAGCTCCAGCTCGAGCGTCATCACCGGTGGGGCGCAGACGCCACCATCCACCCGCTTGGACGGCAGTGCCGGCAGCAGCAGCGGCGTTAGCAGCTTGAGCGGCGGTAGCGGCATCAAGTCGTCACCCCACTCGATCAAGTCGGAGCCGAATCCGATGCACAGCGTCCACCTAGGGGCCTCCAGCAGCGGCAGCAGCAGCACGGCCAGCAGCAGTGCCTCGCACTTGTTGCAGCAGCAGCAGCAGCAACAGCAGCAGCAGCAGCAACATCAGCAGCAGCAACAACAACAGCAGCAGCAACAACAGCAACTTTCCACCCATCCCAGCGACTCGAAGTCCTCGCCCGCCCTTCAACTGATGGCTGCCTCTGCCTCCGCGTACCTGCCGCCCCCGTTGGGTCCCCCGCCGTCGCACCATCACCACCACCATCACCACCAGGCGGCGTCAGCGGCTGCAGCAGCATCTCCGGGGGCAGCGGCCGCCTCTGCCTCGATGCTGCACCACAATCACCACCTGTTGTACCATCCGGCGGCGCAACACCATCCGCCCAGCGACTGGTACCACACGGCGGCGCCGAGCGGTACGGCGGACGCGATGAACCCGCTGAACCACTTTGGGCACCACCACCATCACCACCACCTGATGCATCCCGGGGCGGCAACAGCGTATTGAGAGTGGGAGAACTGGTGGCCCGAGGAGCCACCAATGCCGCCACCGCCACCCCCACTGCCGCCAAGCTCTCAGCCGCTGGGCTCCGCCACGCCCTCGGCGGTGGGTCAGACGCAGGAGGAGTCGTCCTCGTCGCTGGACTGGGTCTGCTGCCAGCGTCTGCAGAACTTGGCCCTTGTGGCGCAATGTGAAAACCAAATATTTCTGAAAGTTGAGGAAAATACTTTAAACTTTTTACCTGATAATTGAAAAATTGCTGTTGAAAGATAAACGAAATCGAAAACTCACATTTTGATCGTCTTTGAACATTATTATTATGTATTTTAAATATTAATATACAAAAAAATACACAAAAAACACACACAAAAACAAGATATATGAACAGGAAATTGCCTAATTTTTTGCTATTTAAATGTTATGTAAACGTAAACGTAGTTTCTAGTTGCAAAACAAAAGCAAACTATAAATAACTAAAAATAACACAGATCGAACTAAATCTACTGTAAATGTAAAAAATATGAGTTAATTACCGCATACATGTATAAATCGTACTCGTAACGTTAAACTAAACAAGAAATTACTTAAGCATATTGACTATTTAACTCGTAAGGTTTAGCTAATTTTTTGTCGGAGCTGCTTTCACCCCTCATCACCCCTGCTCCCATCTCAAAAGCTTTCTAGTACAAAACTTGCTAACTAATACACTGTAAAAAGAGTTTAACATCGAAGGGATTGGAAGCTACATCGCATATACGTATATACATTTTCGGCCTTAGATTTCTTCAAGCTTAAGTACGCAGAGTAAATTTAAAGTTGTCACAAAAAAACACAACAACCAGAAAACGCAACAAAAAACCAGCAAGGAAAATAAACTGAAAAAAAACTATAAAAAAGTATTACTTATTTTTAAAGGGAAAGGGCAGAGGGGGATAAAATGTTGTTTAAATCAAGCCAACAGACATGGATATTATTTAAAAAACGTGATATATCCATCGGAGAATATCATTATCAAAAATATCAAATTAAAATTTAATCTTTCATAAGTTAAGTAAGACTTATTAATTCAATTTCAACTTTTGTGACTCTTAAAATATGTACTTACATAGCTTTAAAATTTTACTTTTTGCACAAAATATAAGACAGAAGTTCATTTGCAATTTCAAACCATTTTTGCATTAAGTAGATCTTTGACAATAGAATTTTTTAGATTTTTTTTATTAAATTCCCTGACTATCAACTACTTAGTGGCTTAAATTTTGTTTTGATTAAATTTTAAACCTTGGACTTATTTCCGTCACCATCGATATGGTTTCCACACGCTCTTAACAGTCCACTCCTCTCGTTCCCATTAAATTGAAATGCAAATGGAATTTGCAAATTTCAGATCTGATAATTAATCGAATTTGTACGGACCCAGCATCAGCCGTGTCCGCTTGGATTTGGCAAAGCGTTTTATTTGACGGAATTCCGTCATGAATATTTATTGAAAAATTTCGTTAATTTGTTTTGATTGGTTCAGCGGATGCTGGGCAAAAACAAATGTTGATGTGTGCGCTGCGAATATCAAGTTTCCAGGGGCTAAAAGTCATCAAAACGCCTTAATGGCCAACAATTTACGCGCCTAAGCGCTGATCATTAACGTTATCACAACAGAGGGCTGGGCAAATAAATTATAAGCCCCGAGAGAAGTGGGAAAAAGTGTCCGAGGTGAAATTATTTTCTAGCGAAAAGTGTGTGATTTATTTTACGAATTTCTTTGTCGTGGATTTTCGGCTGATTTCAGTTGATGAAAGGGCCGTCGAAGACCTGCCACGGTTATTTAGCAGCCGAGGGGCAGCCGAGAGTGGAGTGTGGAAATAGAATCAAACGATTTATGTTTTTTTAATTAACCCAACAATTTGTTACGTGCCTCAAACGAACACAGAGGCATACACACATACACCACGGCTGTCTAGGCTAGGCGAGGGGTCGCAGCCGAAACGAATTCATATTTTGATTTATTGAATAGAAATCGATTGGATTAATCGAAAGAAATTATATTGCTGCGGCCGGCTGTCGACAAAATTTGCTCTGCCTGTTGCAGCTTTCTAGCCCCACTCCCCCCTGACGCGGGAAACACCTCTGGAGTTACCTGTGTGTGGAATTGAAATTAAAGGAAGAAATCAGCCAGAAAACTGTTGTGGCGTGCAATTAAATGCTGTACCTGGCGTCGGCCATAAAACGAGTTTGCCTTGATTTTATTTCGGTTGGTGTAACGGCCAGAATAAGCGGGTCCCATATACGATTTTGATTGGGAGAAATGGCTGAATTAGTGGCAGGCAGGGTTAATTGCTAGTGCCAGAAGTTTTACTCCTAGATGAGTTAAAAAGTCATTGCATATCCATGGGTAAAACTTTTGGCAACATTTTATAAAGTAATCGCATAGGAGAAAATATCATATCATAAAAATTGAAATACTGAAATGTTATTTAAATATTTGTGGATTGTTTTAACGTTTATATGTGTATGATAAAGATTTAGGGATAACATACATATCGACTTATCAAAATTTTTGGGTACTGCAGTTGACATAATGACGATGAGCTATTTTGAATTGAATATCTGTTATAATATGCAAAATAGTAATAAATAATATCTAACCTTGAGACAGTAGCAACGTGTCGAAACTAAAAACTAGTTCAATTATTGGTAAATTAATTATTATTATAATTTTATCTTTGAATATCAGATAATTGTATATTATTTTGGAGTCAAAATTGTCATCCTCATCTTTATCTCACCTCGTTAAGATAATTTGGTTTTATTACTTTTTATTACTTTTAGGAATAATATAAATATTAATATAAAATGGATAATGGGTATATATACCTAACTCTTAGAATCAACTAATATATTAATTTATGGGAAAATTAAAATCTCTCTTAATAATAATATAATAATCATTCGATTTAATTCATTTTCACCATCTGTAATATAAGTTGTAATCCCAATCACAGTGAATACTCTGCCTTTGTGGTCCAATCCCCTCCCCCGCCGAATACCTTATCTGGGAAACACATCGAAACATCGGCAAACCTCATTCCCATGACCGGGGCCCAGAACCAGAAACCTTTAAGCAAATCAAGCCACGACCACACAGCAACCGAACAACGTCAACAACTGACACAAAACAAAAACAGCAAACAAAAAAAAAATGTTTAGAAAAAAAAATGGCCAAAAGCGAGAGAGAAAAACTTGTTGACACAAAACCAAAAACCATCGCTCTGTCGCCCCGTCTCGTTTTGGGCCACAACCGGGCGACCGTTCGCCTGCTCGTTCTCTTTCTGCGTCGGCACAATTTAAGTTTCAATAAGCGACTATTTGTTGCAATTTAAGCTGAACGCGTTTATAAATTGACGACGGAAACTGCCGTCGACCGCGCGACTCATGGCAAAGGTGGTGAGCGGGCGGAGTGGGGGCGGGGCGTGGAAAATAGGCAGGCAAAGACCCAGCGAGTGACAGGAACCCCGGACGTTTAAATTGAACCAACGAGCGTACACATGCCGCTCACAATTCCCAGTCGAAAAGTCTAATTTTGGGTTTTTATGCGAACGTTAAATATGGCCTGACATTTAAATTACACAAATTAATTTATACTAGTTATGGTTTCCATACTGATTTATGTACACTTTTTGTTTGTTTTAGTTTATACTCGCTTTTTTATTGGCATTGTTTGGCGGCTTTTGTGGTTAACTAATTTTTGTGGTTGTCATTTTTTAATTGAATTATTTTTATAGTTGTCGTGGAAATACAGCGGTGGGTAAAGGAGCGTTTGGAGGAGAGGTGAGTGGACAAGGAGCAATTAAAATAGAGCAATTAACAAGAGTTTCTCAATATGAAAACAACAATTTCTTTGAATTTTTCGTTTGATAAATACAAATTTTTTATTACTTTTTGGTTTTATTCAATATTAAACAATACATTTCAATACTTTTAATGGCTTATAAGTACTTTTACCCTTTGAAGGAGTCATTAATTCATTTTCCATTTCGAAATTCCATTAATTCCAACACTTTGATCGCCGCGCCCCAAGAACACAAAAGACTTTAATAATCTGGCACAGAAAACCACGCAACTTAGCGTTTCATTTGTAAACCAAAGAATACAATACCAAAAATAATAGTTTTGGAACAGCTCGGACCTGGGGCAGACGCACTGGCACCAAAACACCGCACATTAACGATAAACTTAACACTTGGCTAATAGTTTTTTAATCAAAAATTTAACGCCACCATCGAGTTACAATGGATTTCGCTGGGAACACACCCCAAGCCGCATCCCCCAGCCGCCGACCACACGCGAGTTGGGAGAAACCTTAATTACTTTTCGAAGTGCAACCAAAGATGATAAATTGTTTGGCTGGGAAAGCCAGCCTGATCCCAGACTGTCTGTCTGCAGCGATCGCGACTTGGGACTGGCGACTCGCGAGGCTTATTGAGTTACGATGTCAGTGGAGGATCATTAAAATTACAGACAGTGCCGGCCAGAAACTGGGTTCCCAAGAAATCTCAATGGCAGGGTCCAGCTGGACCCCAAAACACCCCCATGCCAATCCACCTCCCCCCTTGGCCCTACTCGCATCAAAGGTTTTGTAATTTTTCAATATTCGCACACAAAACGAAATTAGCTCGTTGGAGGATCGGGATGGGAGCTGGGATTCGGATTGGGTTGGGATCGGGATCGGGATCGGAATCGGACTGGAATTGGTATCGGTATCCCTGCGCATGCAAATTTCACAGGAATCAAAAGGCAAAAGATGAGGCAATACAAATAATAATAAAAAGGCTTATCCCAAAGCTGAAAAGTCGTTGCGGCGTTGTGACTTATGGCTGAGCTCTTTCCATGGCTCGAACACTGTTGCTTTCGTCTCGCTAATACACTGCGAGAAAATATCAGAGAAATTCAACCAATATTGTTAAAGTTGAAAAAGTAATTCCTTTATTAATTCAGTGTTGTCATTTTTAAGGAGAATGTGAATATCTTACTCATTAAATACATAAAAAGTTAGACTAGAAAGCTGAATAAAATAAGTTATAAATATAATCAAACAAACATATAAAAAAATCAACTGATCAAGGAAAAATTATAATAAAATGATGGAATATTATCATGTTTCATGTATTAAAATAAACTAAATTTATCACTCAAAATATTAATGAAAAACTTTTATAAAATTTAGATACAAATGACATAGTTTTCTGAATTTTCTCCAGGTGCATTTTAACCTTTGCAGTGTGTCTCGTTCCGTTTGGAGCATGTGCAGACAGTTGTGAAATTATATTTGCGCATCGTCATGGCCATTGTGTGGCTGCTGCAGGATCGGAGCTGGGGCCGAGGACTGCGGCCAGCGACTGTCCGAGTGCCCGGCTCGATCCAGGTCCACTCGCCCGGCTCAACTCTCGATTTGTCAGGGCAGACGAATAGCCTAACTGCTGGCCAAAACGGAGCTCGGCCGTAGCAGGTTGCTGAGGGGGGCAGGGATCCGTAGGAGCGGGGGGCAGGGCAGACCATGGGAGCTAGCCTCGGATCATCGTCATCGTGCTATTCAAACAAATGATTTACAAAATGTTAAATGAATTATGCATTTTGCATATGCGCCTTTGCAGTTTCGTGCAATTTTTCATGCCGAATGGGCCCCTAAACCAGGATGACCACTCAAAGGGGGAACCTGTGCAGTTCGGCTAGTCGGGCAACATTTCCCTGGTGTTGGCTTTAATAAATTGGCGTGGGGTGCGCCTCGGGCCGTTCAGCCCCTCCTCCTCTCGATCATCGTCATCCAATCCTCTGGGTGTTGTTGTCGCAGTCTTGTTTGGACCATGTCCCTGGCCATGTCTTTAGCCATGGCAATGTCATGGATCTGTGCGGCGACTTAAGCAAACACAGCCATTCAGCCATTCGAGGGCGAGTGGAAAAAAGGAAGGCAAATATAATCAAGTCATATAAATTGAGTGCATTTTTCACAATAAATGAAGGGAATTGTCTAAATTATGCCGTGTGCGCTCACATGATGACCACGAAAAGTCGAAGTGGGCAGTGCGTGTGGGAAATAGCTTAGATTGCTTTAGGAATGGCCAGGAATATGATTGGGAATTAGTTTAGATTGGCAAATAATTTTACCAAGTATTTCTCAGATAGAAATTGACAAAACGGCCCAAAAGTTAGGAATTAAATTCGAGAATTTATCGGTATCCCAATGCGCTGATCAGCAATATATTAGCTCGCATTTCTCTTGCACACTTGCTCAACTTTTAGTAATTACGGCTAAGTGACCACCGACCTCTTTTCAGAGATCACGTAGCCCTTTCATCAGAAAGAAACAAAATCAGGGCTCGCCAGCAATCGAGAATGTGGAAACTGAAAGGCCAATCGCCTTCCAGTACTGTATCGTAAATTATAAACATATCGGGCAGCACTTCATTATAAAGGAAAGTGGGGAACGAACGCAGAAACAACTCCCTAAAAATATACCCGCTCAATCGATCGAGAGTTGGATCAGGCATTACTCAGGTGAAATATGTTGATGTGCCTTAAAACAATATTTGCGCGCTGCAGTCTGTTTGGTTAGCAATTAGGTGCATCCCGATCTCGATTCTGATTCTCATCCGAATGCTGCACTCGGTCTGGAGCATCCAGCAAGCAGCATAAGACCGATCCCGATCCCGATCACGATCCCTGATCGATCATGTAAACAACCTCAGCATATTTAGTATGTGTCGGGAAAATAAATGGGCGCCTCGAGGGGCGGCAGCGGGACGAAGGGCCCAAGTGCACGACTAGACTAACAGTAGCCATGGGCTAATTATGCTCCTCGAGGGCGGGGGCACCTGCTCCGGAGAGCTTCGCCCTTCAGCGAGATACTTGGCCAGCACTAAAGTTGATTTATCGCCACATCAGAGGACTCGGAGCCCACATATTCCGCCAGAACAGAGCCAACAGACTGCCTGGCGACCCTTTCAGGCCGCTGAAAGTTTCAAGTAGTTTTCACAACCAGTGAAACTCAGCAGAAGAAGGGTTCGTGCCAGAACAATTGAAATATTTTCAGGGTATTTGTAGCACAAAATGAACTAACTTTTCATATAAATTTATATGTACAAAGGTTGATGTTAAATAAAATATTACATTTAATATTTAAAGTTTAAAATGTAAAATAAATATTTACACATGTTTGGTATGATCAAACGTTAAAGTTTTTGGCAAGAGGTTTGCTTTTGAGTCGGAATCTAAATCTCTCAACAAAGTTAAGCAAAATTAAGCAAAATTTATTATAAAAATAAGTCCTGTAAGGTACTAAGATATATGTACAAGAAATTTGCAAGGAGGTGCACAGAAAATCTCTGAGTTCTAAAGAAAACTATTTGGAGAGTTTAAGCGTAGCCGCTAAGAGATTGGATGTTTGAAACGGATTAAATATTAAAATTTCCTGTCAGAAAAAAAAAAGGTTTTAACCCGAAATCATTTCTTTCTTTCCTTAGCGTGCAGTGAAACAAATTTCGAGTTGTATTCGAATAAAAAATATATACAGCAATACAATTCAATGAAAACTCTGTGCGATCTCTTTAAGCTGTCGCTGCAGCTTCCTGTTGAAATCCTGGGTCAGCAGCTGAAGGGCGCCGTTCAGTGTGCTCTCCCGATCGTCCAGATTGCTGGCCGCCAGTTTGGACAAATCACTCTCCTCCAGGGGCTGCCAGTTGGTCTTCGGTGTTGCCAAAGGTTTCCACTTGGATGGCTCTGTATAGGGATTGGCGCAGGCTCGCAAAACTCGCTCGGCCAGGAGAGATACGCGGTCGGTCCGAGGGGCATTCTGCTCGTCCGCTTCCGATCGGCGGGAGAAAATGACGCTGGGCTTGTAGCTCGAGATGCTGCTGGTGGAATCGGTGGACCGACGAGACTTGCGACTAGTATTAACGCTGCTCGACGGATTGCTAGATCTGGTTGTCAACGCAGCCGCCATTAACTTGGCCCGGATATGATCCTCGTCATCGGTCAAGGTGATGTCCAAGAAATCGGCATCGTCGTCCAGGATAACTGCAGATCCCTGGAAGTCCTCCGGAATCTCCATCAGAGCCTCGTCCGCATTGTATATCCTGAGACTGAGGCCGTTCTTTGACTTGGTCTTCTGACTATCCGTGGTTGGTTTCATTTCCTTGTGAGTAGACGATAGGCAGGGTTCCTCTTTGGAGCTTATCATTGGATCCTCTGACAATTGCTCCATAGTTTCTCCGTCGAATTGATGTATCTCATAGGCTCCTTCAGAGGAGTTCATTTTTCGATCTCTTTCGTAAGCAAATTCATCTTTTTGGTCGTTTGGCTGCTCCTCCAGATGATTTGCTGTGTCTTCACTACATAAATCGGTGAATTCTTCCCCAGCAGGATTAGGACTAGGATGACTAGGATGACCAGGATAGTCCTCCTCACTAGTCAATCGGAAATCAGGGCTGTCCGTTCCAGATCTATCTGTCATCTCCCGATCCTGATCGTACACATTTCGGACAAGTTGAGTTAAGCTCAACACAGCATTTTCTTTGCAGTAGATTTGCCGATCCGGCTTCGGGTATGAAATATCCGATATATTGCTGCGAAATTCTTCAGCAGAGTCCTGGCCCTCATCGTCACTGGGATACTGCACTCCAATAGAGGCATTCGACCTGCGGAAGGAACCATCCCTCTCTTCCTCTTCCTCGGTGTCCATGTCGATATAAAGGTTTCGGGTCTCAATCGTTGGTCGCCTTGTCTTGATATTAATGGGACTATTTCCACGATCTTGATATGTCTTGGGCACACTTCCCAGGCGACGATAATGGTGATGACTATGGCGTGCGCTGCTGTTGGAAAGATAATCTACTTGTGTCCTGCCCGACGAAGTCGCAAATGTTGGATTGCCCATTCCAGAGGCACTTCTGCAGTCTGCTAGGTAATCATAGCCATCAGTTTCCTCCGTAGTGGAGCTCTCACGTTGGTACTTTCTTGGTTTTGAGTAAACAGAGCTCTCGATGCATACCGAAGATTCCCGTAAACTCAACGATGATCTGGGTTCATGCGTGTTGGATGAATATTCGTCATAATATTCCTTGTTCTCATAATATATTTTTTTATCGGGCTTTCTGTAATCTAGCTTTCTACCGCTGCACTCCGACTGCCTTAAGGAACCTCTAAAACAGTCAATATTATGCATATTGGATGGCAATCTTTTAAAGGAACTTCTTATGGGGGTCATACTTCGATAGCAGACAGTTTGTGTTAGCTGGCCTCCAGAAATGCACTCGTATTCCTCAGATCCCTTTCCCAGATCACTGGAGTAACTCGATTCCAGGCTGCTATAGGTCCCGCTCTCCCGTCCCCTTGACCCGGATCTCCCACGAGTCCCACGCAGCTTGGCTCTGTTAATGTTGTAGGCCCGACAGGCCCGCTCAGCCTTCTGTTGGCGCTCAATGGACTCCTCGAATATTTCGCTATATATCTGACTGAAGCTCTTGGAGTGATCGGTGGAGCGCTGGCTTGGCTGGGAGCATGTCTGCCCCTCATCCTGCTCGCTAGAGATGTATTCCACATCGTCGGGAGCATATTCCTCTGGAGTGGCTCCTTCACTTGAATGTATGCTTTGTGCTTTGGCCTCTGAGTAGAAATTTGTTACTTTGGCTTCGGCATCCTGGGCTTGGCCTTTGGAGCGTCCACTGGACTTCGATGTCACACTCTTCCCAGTATCCTCATCCGAGGACAGCACCGTTGGCCTCTTTGGTCTCTTGGGAACTTCCCCTATGACAAAGCAGTTTTGATCCTCCTGCGATTCTGATTTGCCCAGCGAGCCTGCGTCCCAATCCCCGGTTGATCCACTGCTGGTGCTCATCGTCTGGTTACCAGGGCGGATCTTGGGATGTGAAGAACAGTTAGAAGAATAGGACTGGAATTTTCGCTTACCCTTTCTTACCATTTTAAGTATAATCTTCTCTTGGGTGTATCTGTATGTGGAATGTGGGAAGAAAAGTTGTTAGCCAGCCTGACATATATGGCGCAGCAGCTCCTACGATCTATCGGCCCCAAGATTTCATCACCGCAAAGACCTTTGCTTTCAGCGGGCCCATCAATTACGGGGCAACCAAACTTGGCAGCCACAAGGGAGCCAAGTGGCCATGTGGACTGCTGGCCCAAAAAACAGAATTCAATTAGCTAAACCAACGAAAACTCACTCAGCAGCTCGAGAACCTCACGTTGCCCACACACGAGCCTCCGAGGAAAAAGTGGAAAAGTGCAGCCAGCTCGGGGCTGACGGGGAGGCGGGCGGATTCTTGGGGCAGTGCAACTGCGGCCCCATTAGTGTCACTTAGCAGCTAATTATGCTGCGCCCGAGAATTACTTTTTAATTTGTTGCTCTGCGCCCCGTTCCAAAATAAATAAACGCGCGCGCCAAGAACCTCAAGTGGTGACCAGACACAAGGGGGCGAGGGGGGAGCCACCGAAACTCAAGTGGCAAATACTTCCACTGGAGTTTTGGCAGCCAGCTTGGCTGCTCGTGTTCTCGGTGCTCCAGTCTCCATTCCCAGTTCTGCATTCTCGGTGTCTCGCCTCCTATCCCCACTTATTCCGGCGGCGCGTGCTGTGGGCGTTCACCTTAATTTTTGCACCGAAGCCTAAGGACTTGAGCTTGGAGACCGGGAACCTTCGAACCTTGGTCTCCGTGGAAGCCTGGTGGCAAAATGGGCGTGTGCAGCCACAGAAATTATGTTGTTCGTCCAGACAAGGTGAAGACTTGATCAAAGTCTGGCCAAGATAGAGTGGCTTGATTGGAACTCCTCTCAGCTGGAATCATTTGCTGTTTCGACTGATTTTAATTCATAACTGAGGCATTTTTAAAATAGTTCATCAACTCAATAAGCTTTATTGATCTATGTTTAAATTTTCTATATAGTAGTAAACATATATTTCTTACAATTACTTTGGCCATTTAAATATTATTTATTTCAAGATTTTTAAAAAGAAATCTTTACACAATTTGTTTAGAATTAAATATTTTAAAATTCTTGCATTTAAGTAATTAAACTAAAAACTAACCATATTTACACCAATTTTCAAGGTCTTCTGTATCCGTAATTTTGAAATATAAATAAAACATAAACAAATTATAAATTCTTTATGTACAACTCAGCTTCCACTGCAATTACAGTTGTATTTACTTCATTTATAACAAAAATCGACCGACTACTAATATTATCTTTAGTCTGCCAGGCCTAACTTTCCTTTTTATAATTCCTCGATTCTCGAACTCTTGTTTACCTTTTGATCTTCACGCCTTTGGTGGCACACGACTCCAGTCGCTTTCGCCATGTCCCAAGTGTTAATTAGACAAAAACTAATTAAGCATTTTGCGCACACACGCTCCAAATGGAGAACTCGACGCAGGGAGTGAGCCAGCCAGGGGAGTTGATGGAGCAGACAACGGCGCCACATCACCAGTGACAAAGTTGCCACAATCGGAGCGCAAGGGGAAGGGAAGGGAAGTGAAGAGCTGAAGCTCGAGCTGGAGCTGGAGCTGAGATGTGCTGGGCCAAAAGCGGCAAAGACACATTTATTAAAGCCACTCGGGGCATAAATCGTTGAATGACATGCGACAAACGTCCGAGTTACATTCTGTGCGGTGCGATTGATACGACAATCGAGCAATCACCGGTCGATGGATGTCTTCGGATGGATGATGATGATGATGGGTAATTAAAAATTGATCACGTTTAACAAACTGCTACCGAAACAATATATCACAAATGATCAGAAGGAGGAGCATGGGGCCCGAGGAGGACTTGACAAAGTCACAAAACTTGAGCAGTTCGACCGATTCGGTTGTGTGGACACATCGATCTGGTTGAGCTGCCACATTAAGTCAAAGCTCTGGTTACATTTCATCCCTGAGTTTTTATGTGTGATTTTCCCTACCCTCTCTCCATCGCGGACCAGGGCCATCAATAATTCATTACGGCCGAGTGATCTATTCAGCGGAGGAGACGTCCCGGGCCAATCCATCGATCGATCGCGAGAAAAAAGATATTCCGCTTGTCAGCCGGGGCCCAGGGCACAAGTGTTCCTTTTTGTTCACTGGTTTTGAAAGCAAAATTGTGCCATAAATATAATGAATACATATTTGGGAGGGCCTGGCGGCCTTCAAGAGGAGCCAGAACAATGGAACCGCTGAGGTTCCGCTCGTTATTAGTCGGCAACTGAAGGACCCTTCAGCCGGAGTGTTGGTTTTTGCCCGATCGCAGGCAACTTTTGATGGAACACCGCCGCAGACGGTTATTGATGAACGAGTGCGATGCGGTAGGGCAATGGATCACTGACTGATCACGGATCGGCCATCGTCTGCCCCCGCCCCCGCTCCCTGGAGTCTGCGCATCAGAAAGCTGGGAAACCTTAGACAAACTTTAACCCCTGAGAGATTTGCGCCAAGGTGTTGGATAAAACATAAAGTTCGTGTGAATGCCGACACGTTGTGACAATTGTTTGACAACAACGGCCGCAGAACGACAACAAACAGACATGGAGAACTATGGAAAGGTCGTCGCATGACTCGCCCACACAATCATCGATAAAGTCTTTCGTCTCTCCCCACCGTTTTCTGTAAAACGTGCCACGAGTCGCTCCGCGAACATTCAAAATATGCAAATGCCACAAAGGTAAACAAACACAGATACTGGCTCTGGCTGAGGAACCGAGCCAATCCAAGCATATCCAGCCAGCCAGCCAGCCAGCCAGCCAGCCAGTCCCATCCCATGCCGTCATCTCCCTGCCGAATGGTTGGGTGTCTTTCCGTCGCCTTCCTCCGCTCAACGGATTTAATTTAGCAAAAAAAAAAATAAATATAGAAAAAGTAGGAATCATAAAAAATGTGGTCTGCCTTTTGATATTGACAGGCGAGACAAATTTTGTCAGACATTTGGGCGTTTGTTCTGATGCGAAATTGTTTGGGCATTAGTCGACGTCATAGTTTGGCGATCAGAAGAGATTCTTGCTAAATTCTAAGCGACATTAAATTCCTTTGGGAATAATTGATTTCATTAACTTTTTGTTTGGTCAAATTCTAAAGTTTGTTGATATGAAGAATTTAATTATTTCGATCAAAATAATTTCCCTCTTTTTCAATTTGATTGCATCTTTATTTTGATATACGCTATTTACAAATTGTTTAAGCAAATTGTTACAAATTGTTTAACGCGAATAGCTAAAATTATTGAAACCGAACTAATTAAAACGCCACAACAATCATAAAGAACTTCACGGAACATTTACGAAAATTTATAAATCGTTAAACCTAAAAATATGTAATAATGATCACGAATTACACAAAAGAAGCGGAGATCCTACTAAATCGAGAGTTTCAAGAACTAAGGATAAATGACTCTACCTTTGCCAATGTTTTCACCAGCCTAAATCTTTATGGTAAGTTTTTGCAATCACAAAAGGAGTTATCTGCCGAATAAGTAGATTCTGATTGTTTAATTAGAGGTTTTATTCAAACATTCGTATTTTTTATTATGAAAGGTAAACAATACCAATAGATTTACGTAGTCTTCGTCTAAAATCCCCAGGAGTAGCTTTAATCTAAATGGAAAACTTTAAATATATTTTGTTTGATCTTTTATTGTATGGACATAGATTTTTTAATAAAAATTATGAATTAAAATAAATTATCGCAGGTTTTGTGGCATTTTTGTATTGCTCCTTTATTTTTCTTCAATAAATATTTACCATTTAACAGAATACATTTTTGGTGTTTTGCATTAAATTCATAAAAACAAATATTTTTCCTAATATTTCAGACAATTATTTGGATTAAGTTAAGCTATATGTTCCTGACGAATTCGATTTGTATTTGAAACTAAAATTTCCGTTTAAAGCTAAATTCGAGCCCATTCCGATAAGGGTTAACATCGAAGGGCTGCACAGTGTCTTTAAGAAAATGTACAATGTAGAACAGTTTTGTAACCCAAAAAGTTTACATCTCGGATGGGAACACACGGCTGTGTCTAGAAGTCGAAATTTTTCGGTTGACGTGGTTTCGGCTTTCGAGTTCGTGGGGTCCCAAAGGCCATTCGCCGATGCGTCCTTTCTTCAAGAAGTGCGCAATGCATATACTGAGGACGGCAAGTCGTTCATAGTCCCTGCCCCGCAATGGGGAGGACGCCTTGATAAAGGACAATGACAACTATAAGCTTAAGGACGTTCTTTGTCTGAGGAAGGAATTATGAGATGCGAAAAAAAACTAACAAACTATCCTAATGCATTGGGCGGCAACGGTCGAAATGAAAGAGGCAATTGGACAAACTATTGGTGGAGATGTGAGGTCAGTTGGTGGAACACCTTCGCAAATTCGATGTCTTTTTGACAGAGGACGGGGATGTGTTTAGTCTCATGCACCCTTCAATCCTGCAGAAAAGCTAAGATACAGCTGAGCAGCTGCCTAAATTGCTTATAGAAGCCAAACTTGCCGTTGTTAAATTTAATAAAATGTTCACATAACAATAAAACTATAACGAAATCACCTTCAAGTGTTTTGGAATATATTCTATGCGAGTCTTCCTTCCTAACCCCACTTGAACAGATCTGCGTTCAGCGTGGTTGCCGTTGTTACTTCGCCTGGAACAACGCCACAGCTTATTGATATCGTGCTTATTGATCTTGTTCGGCGATAAGTCTGCGCTCAAATACTTATATATATAAATATTTTCATCGTCGGGCTTAAGCTTCCACTTCCATGGAAGCGGATCGCATAAAAGCGGAGGGGGCAGAAACAAAGACTCCAGCCCGGCGTTGGCATTAGAGCCGATCTTCGGACTTGGCCAGTAGTTGAATCGGATTCTTTTAAATGTATCTCTGCCAGCCTGGCCTTTCTGCAGCTGAACCCGGGGTTGAGCTCGAGATCAGGACAAGGATGGGGACTGGGATGAGGACTGGGGCACATGTGCCCCCAAACATTCTCACACGACCAGCTGTGGAATGGCGAGGAGGATCTCTAGCTCGAGCTTGAACTTGGACTAAAACTGGGACTCGACGATTGCGGCCTCCTCTCCTAGACCGCGACTATAAATTTCAGGAACAGTTTAGGTCTGTCTTGGGCTTTCCACTGAAGGTCTTTGCCGTTCCGCGAATTAATATTCGTGTGATTTTTTATCGTTATTTGATTTCAACCAAATTTACTGGCCATGCGAGTCAAAGTTTCAGTCAAAATTGTTGCAATTGCAGGCGGCGAAAGGCAATCTGTTTTCAGAGCAGGGAAGTCAGTCCCATAATAAATTGCAGCTAATGGGAGGAGAACTTATGAATTGGAAAGAAGCCAAGATGGATGGGCAATAAAAAGTTAACTAAACTAAGGCAGTCGCAGAGAAAGGAGAAAAAATATATTTAAAAACATTTAAATATAACTCAAAGAAATTCTAATTAGGATCTGAAATTATTTTAATTAATTTAATTTACAAATCACAGCTTGAAGAAACTACCCAAGCTAGAAAAATCAACATCATCTAATCCCGCAATTCATATAAGATGTTCTATAAACTCTTCACCCCATTAACCTTTTAACCCGCCAACATGTGTCAACCCATTGCCATAAATGTCCGAAAAATTAACATGAGCCCCAAGTGGATGGTCCCATAAGACCCAGTGGCCCCAGGACAGTCATTAAGCGACTGAGCCTCAACTTTAACCTTTTTAATGGCAGGCAGCATAATAAAACCCCATCTGAGCTCATCTCCTCTCCGAATACCTGGCAAATTAGCCAAAGCCATAAATGAAACAACATAAACGGGCAGGAGCTTCAGCCTTGGGTGTAATTATGCAAAGCATTTCCATGTGAGCAGATGGATTGGGCATCGGGGGGCGTTTGCAGAAATTAACTTATTAATTCTGCAAGTTGGAATTTCAATTTGGACGATTCTTGGATCGATTTCGCCTGTCCTTTTTTATGGGCTGCAACGTTTTAGTTATTAATTTCAGTCGCAAACGAAGCCAGAGCCCACACGGCGTATGTGGAATGTCTCTCCGCCTAATGAGGAACAGGCGAGGGGCGAAAAACCAAAGCAACGAAGGAACGAGGAGTGACCGCAGCAAACAGCAGCTCGTAATTTAATATTTCATGGCGCCAGCAGCACTATAAAAAACGCAGCAGCCTCGAGTCCAGCTCCAAAATGAAATGACTTAAGCTGCACCATTCATTATGACAACACGACGTTGGCCGAGGACCTGAAAACTCTGAGACTACACAGCAAAAAGTTTAGTTTAAAGGTTTAAACAATATACTAATGGAGTTTATTTTCATCTATTTATATTTACAGACAGTTTGAAATTTGTGTTTAAAAATATGTTTGCAGCAGAATTTCTTCCTAAGAGTTTTCATACATAAAATTATGGTGAACTTGAATCCAAATTAAAAGGTATGCCTAACATTTTCTAAGCTAAACAAAACAAAAAAAAATTTATTGCAAACTCCTCAAATAAATTTATCAAATTGATTAAAAACCCACAACGATATCAGTTGATCATTCTCACAAGACAATAACAAATTATGAAATCATAATTATTTTGTTATTACAAATATTTCTGTCATACAATAAATTTATGAAAAAAATACAAAAATTTCTTTAAGTGCCCAAGATTCCAGCCCAGACAGGCGCGGGCGGCGGGGGGCATACATTCTCCGGGCTTTTTGCAGATTTGCTGCTGCTTCATCTTCATCATCTTTCGGTTATCTTCGCGGGTCCCTCGGCACAGTAAAAAAATGTCTGCGCCAAACACAAATTTTGTGTTGAGATTGCGATCATTTCGATACGGCCCCGTGATCCCTCGGCCCTGAAAAGGTCCGGCATTTCGCATTCAGGCGTGTGCGCAGGCGCAATCCGCGAATCGATTCACCCGCCCCTTGGCCACCCCCCGAAAAACGGCAGCAACAACAACAACAACAACAGACAAGGTGGAACAACGCGTGACGCAAAAATACCAAGCACCCAACATTTGACTGTTGTTCTGGTTACCCTCTCATGTCACCCGGGTGGACTGGGAGAAAAACATAAGACTAAAATTGAATGAAATCGAAATATGTACATAGTAAAGATGCCAACAGTTGAAATATATTAAAATAAATCAATTTAACAGACAAATGCTTTATTGCAAGACTCTCCGAAAAAATGTACTCAAAAACAAAAAAAAAAAAATTGTAAAAAAAGGATGAATTGTAATATTAAAATAAAATTACTAAATTGTTCAGCGTACGTATGTACATATCTATTTAATATATATCTTTTTCCATATTACAAATTCAAGACCATGGGCTATAGTTATTTATTGATTTGTGGAGATAAAAATGTGGATATACATAAAACAGATAATAATGTTGCCCAGAAATTGGGTAGATCCTTATTTTATGGTCTTTAAGATATGTTGAGCATGGTTATATCAACTCGACGGCTAACACTGATAAAGAATAAAATACCATATGGCGTCAGAATATTTTCATTTATATCTCTTATATACCCAATGTCACTTACCTATACTACACCATACTATTATTATTATTACAATAAAAACCTGACTAATATGTTACAAAATAAGTAATACATTTATATATAATTTACCAGATGTATCTTGCATATTTTAAGATAGACTGATCTTGACTTATCTCGAATTTCTATTACATTATATGTAAATATGCAGATTTTAAAATCTAAAAAATTTAATAATTCCACATCTTTTAATTACAATAAAACACAAAAACGTATATTTCATATACCCAACATATGTGGACGATCGCGAATCACATTTTGCTGGGCCAGCATCTAAAATCGCATTATGTTGAATGCTGAATGAAAGATATTTAATGCCTTACTTGCAAATCTGTGGGTTTTCGTTGATTGTTTTTGTTTGTATTTTTTTTATTCTTTTTTTTTAACTCCTGCACCTCGATTCGCCCAAAGCCCATAAACGTAATGTGTACAAAATTGTGAACATGTGGGAACTTTTTCGCGTTTCAGTTTCAGTTTGAGTTTGAGTTTGCTTTTGTTTTGATTTTATTTCGTATGCTGGTTGGCCGGTTGTTTGGCAGTTCGGTTGTTTGGTTGGCTGCATTGGACAACATCGATGACTGCGATTGCGTCTGCCACTCCGCCACTCTCCCCCACACCCACAATCGCCATCGCCATCCCCATCCCCTGCTCCATCTCCATCTCCAGCTCCTGCTCCATCTGGGTCTGGCCTCAGCTTTTTGGTGTTGTTATGTCGTACTCATTTCGCTTTTGATTTATGCAGCATACCCTTTCTAAATAATAAATAAAATATGAAATATGTCGTTTTTCTCTCTGGTTATGTTTTTTTCAGGCCTCTTGCAGCTCGAAGAAGAACAGATCTTCGGTTTCGCCGGACTGCTGGCCCCACCTGAAGCGTTCCCAAAGTCTGGGTCTTGGCCAGCAGTTGGTGTCGTTTTGTTAAGTGTCCATCAAAATCATTTTTGTGTCTCCAAAACGCTCAAAATGTATACATCAAATGCCCTGTTCTGCTCCTTTTTTCGGTTAGCTCATAAATTATATTTTTGCCGGACTCCTTAGGACTCTGGTTTGTGGGATACTTTTTTTTTGGGTGTGTTTTTATTTCGGCCCAAAGAAATTGAAAGTTAGACTGCGCCGGAGACTGACAAGTGAGCTTGAGGGAATGGGATACTGCTTTGGGCATATGAACGCTGGGTCCGGCGCTAGTTGGCTGTCAAATTAGTTCGGTTTCACGGTGACTGATGGGAGTTCGCAATAAGCCAAGCTTTACTCTGATCAAGGAATAGTTTAAAGAATGCTTTCTTTATCTACGGGCTCCAGAATAACTTATTATATATAATGACCTTTCCAACAAAGTAAGAATTTCCTTAAATTGTGCAGTGAATCGAAATATACATTTTGCAGGATGCACAGCAAATGTTTTAACTTCACAAATTGTAATTTTTTCGCTTTCGAAATTTTTTTCAAGTCTTCTAAATAATCATTTGGTTAAACTAAAATATGAATAGATTCAGATATTCTCCCAACTTTTTCCATGGCTTATCATTTGATTGAACTAAAATATGAATAAAGATTCCCAAATCCTTCAAATTGTGTCCCAGGTATAGTTAGTTTTAGTGCAGACCGAAATTTTGACAGGCATTTTTTTCGGCGGCCAACTACACTTTGATCCAGCTCTAAGCCACGGCGACAGCGGAAATCATAAACTCAAGCATACGGCAATTTTTAAAATGTTAAATCACAAGCCGAACTCAAAGGGCATGATGTAATCATCGAGAATGCGCACTCGGCGAAGTCTTTCCTGGGAGTCCACTCCCACCTGACCCACCTCTTCCGAGGAGCCAGGAGCCCGCTTCTCGTCCTCGAGCGCGGCTTCAGCTTCCTTCAGCTCTTCTTGGTGGCGTTGCAACACCAACATGGAGGCTGCAACTGCCGCCTCCTGGCGCAGCCAGCCGGACATGATCCAGATCTGGCGAATGCAGGTCGTCAACGAAAATGGCTTCATCGTTAAAAGCTTATCTGGGGAAAGGTGTTCTTTAGTTTAGTTAGATTTCCAAAGGACTCACCCTCTCACACACCATAAAAAAATTGAATAGAAAATTATTTAGTTTTACTAGATCTGACCGAGTTGAAAAAGTAATGTTTTGTGAAATTTGGATTTGTACGAACCAAACGCTATGACAGTTTTTGAATGCGTTACTGGTTGAAGGGATTCTATAGTTACAACAACATTATCAATGAGGATAATTATAGTCGAGTATGCTCTAAAAACGTGTGTTTAAAATCAGACGAGGCATTAAGAGACTTGCACACACTTCTAAATGACAGTTAGTCATATTTTATATTAAATTTATTTATAATTTATATATTAAAGTTAACCTTTCTTCGTAATATAATTAATCCTTAAAAAGGTCACTCTTGCCATTTTCAGTGTTCCGCAAACAATTACCATTACATAAATCAAAGACATTTCGCCTCGTTTCGTTTTATTTGATAACCTTTAATGGGTTGTAAGGAAAGTGAACGTCAGCCGGATGAGCATAAAAATGGGCATTCAAATAAATAGACTAAACCGGATTTGCAACAAGCCCAGGACCATGCTTTGCCACCCCACGCACACTTTGGCTAACACACCTCCGCATCAGTATCCGCATCCGTATCCACAGCCCCATCCACTTCCGCTCATATGACGCATTTCCTTTGAGCAACAACAACAACGAACTGCAAGTGAAGTTTCCTTGTTTGAAGACCCACCATTATCCTTTCACACGCAGCCTTGGTTGTCAGGGGAAAGGAGCTAGCGCTTTCGGAAAAAGTCAATTAAAAAAGTTAAATAAATCATAAACTTGGCAGATGATTTGATTGCGGCGCAGGATTCCTAGCTCAGCCATTGGGCCACACTGTGTCTATGTCTTTTCACACTTTTCTCATAGAGGGTGGTTTTTACACAGAGAAAAACATTTATAATTTCTAGTCAACATTAGCGTAGCACATTTAATTTTTACTTGATTCGGATTATGCAATCGCTAAGTAAATAGAAAACTAAACATAATTTTCTTAAGATTTCTCTTGTGTATATGTAAATAATAATAAAATAATATATTTAACAAAATGTATAATTTTATTTGATTTTCAAAGAATACATTCTTTAAAATTTCCTCATTTTTCGGTTTTACCTTCTAAAATATTATTTTGAATCTGTGTTTTATTTGCTCGAGTGTTGCAGGGGCTTTCATCCATTGAAGGGAAATGTTCTTCCGTCGTCCTTCGTGTGTTTACTTTGCTGCGGTTTTCTTTTTGCGAGGCTTAGCTTCCGGACGGGCGGATGGGCGGATGGGCGGACATCCGCCGAACGCCTCGTTCCCCAGTTGACTTTCGGGCAATCATAACTGTAACTGTAAATGCTCGGCGACCGTCCGGCGGGGGAAAATTTATGAAGTGTGGCGTGTGCAAGGACACGTGCTCGGAGTCCTGCATTTGAGTTCTGGGCGTGCTCCTGGGATTTCCATTATTAAACATTTTCGGTAGCTCTTCGGCGGCTGGAAGTGATTTGCTTTGATTTTCTCGTCTGGCATTTATCATTCTCCCACTTGCTTCTTCGCTTCTTGGCAGTAAATGAATTTTAATCAAATATATTTTGCATAATTTATGATTTTCATGGATATTTGTCGCATCTCTCAAAGCGTCGAAATGTACTTCTTTGCGTGTATATAAATATATATTATATTATTTTTTGGCAGTCGTTTTTAACTTGTCCACACCCGCATCCGTTTCCGCAGTTGTCTGGGGGAGAAAGAAGAAAATTCAAGTCAGTGAAAAGTATTCGATACTCTTGGGATTAATTTTACATATAAGAAATATACCTATATCTTTGAATAAATATAGATATATATTCTAGAATAAATATTTTGCAATTATTTACTACTTACAATTACATATTATTATTGCTTTAAGAATTTTCTTAAATCTGAAACTCTCGTAATTTATCATTTGTAAACTGACAAATCTTTATTAATTTTTATATTATATTATAACTTTTCATTTTAAAAATAGTAATTATTTATTTTGCTGGTCAGTTCATATTTTAAAATGATCTCTAGTTTGATTTTTTTTTTTCCGGCTCTAGAAACTCGCTGCTCTTGTTCACAGATTTTCCCAACTTGTGTCCTTCTCCTCTTCTGTCTGGCAGCCATTGCGAACTCACTGCGCCAATACGTTTCCGTTTTCCTGTCTGCCCTGACATTTGCAGCATGTTGCTTGTCATTATCCTTGGCTTCTTTCAGCTTCCTCAATTCATTTTCCTTTTTCCTTTTTTTCTGCCTTCTTCTTTTTTTATATTTTTGGGGCCTTGCGAAATGATTTAATGACAACGAATGAAAAATTTATTGTGCGTGAAGTTTCTTTTCGCTCAAGGGTCGCTGGATAAATTGGCAACGACATCTCGGCGCTATTAGCTAGCAGAGTTTCTGGCCTTAGCAACCCTCGTTTAAATAAATACATATGCTTCTCGAGGGGTGAGGGGGCGGGCCGGGCAGAGATAGGTTGGACCGATAGCAGGTCCTGTCAATGTCATAACTATGTGGGCGTGCCCCATTTGCCTTTGTCTGGCGGGTCGATAATTATGTTGTCAGTTCCGACATGTCCCCGATTAACCCTCCAAAAGTTTCCCCCGTCCAAACCGATGCGGGTGGGTCAATTTACCAAGAATTGCAGTCAAAAATAGCAATAAACTTAGGAGAATGAAAAGCACGGAGAAGAGCCCAGATTACTAGGTAATCGTCAGAGTTTTAAAGCAGGCTTATTAGATTCTGAGATTAAACAATATTTTTCCATAACATATTAAGAAATAAGAATAAATATTTGCGAATTAATTTGTCGATGCCAAATAGTCAAGGAATAATCAGGCTGCCCGGCTTAATCCCCGATTTCTGCTGCGCCTTGTGGGCAGCGTTCTGGAAATATTCACAGTGCCTTTTGAAAAGTCGCCACCCCCATCCCCACCCAAAGGCCATTGGAGACGTCACAGCCACTGTCCCGGGGCCATTAAAATTTCAATAGCTGTGCCCTCGGACGCGGAGTTCCTTCCTTTGGGCTACCAACCAATCGTTCGCCATCTCTCCTCCTGTCTCTTGTCAATATTGGACAATTCATGCGCATTGCGTAAACATCCGTTAAAACTTTATTTTATGGCCGCCATTTTACGGACGTTTTGGTGTAAATACATTTCCGCCAGCGACAGCGGAGAACGGAGACCAGAGACCAGAGACCAGAGACCTCGGTCCAGTAGCCAGAAAGGAACCGAGCCGAGATCGAGACCAGGGAAGGGGACAGATTCTGGCTCAGGAAGCGCAAAAAATGGCGACGCCAACGGACAACGTTGGGGCATCGAAAGAGATAACCGGCGAAATATCGTAATATGGGAAGTGGGATCGAGGGAGAACGAGACACGGGCAACGGGCATAAATTATGCACTGCAAAATAAACGACGAGGCGCATAATAAAAATCGGCAAAAAATTGTGTACGCAATCAAAAGCAAGAAATGGCAATGGGAATATCGGAAGGGGAAGGAAATATGTTGGAGAAACAAAAAATACCCTAACTTTAAAGGGGGATCCAAATTATTTTGGATCTACTTTGTCATGTTACAAACCTTTTACGATAGAGTAAAGGAGTTAAAAATCATTATCGGACTATATATACATATACTTATAAGTCCTTTAAGGATAACTTTATCTTTGGATAACTAGTAAGAGAAGAACTTGCTTAACATATTTGCATATTTATTTTAAATTAAAGGATACACACATATTTTAAGATCTCAAAATTAATTTCCATTTGTCTTTTAAAATATCCTCGATTTTTTTTTCAAAAAGTTAGAGCATCAACTAACCCACATAGTGAAATTCGCAATCCTTATTTTGCTGCCGCACAAGAAAGCAATTTAAGAGAGCCATCGCAGAGGACAACAAAAATAAAAGAAAATCTGACAATTTTAATGAAAAATCTTGTACATTACGGGGACCAAGGGGGCATGCGTTCGAGGATATTTTTGTGACAAGCATGTGACCCAATTATGCGCAATCATGGCGACAAGTTGAAGGAATCATAACAAACAGTCCCATTCAGTGGGGATCTGGATCTGGAGCACAAAAGGCGGAGTGTCACCGGCACAAGACACGAGGCGAGTTTTCTCTGAATTTCCCGAGCTCCTTCCCCCTCCCTCTCCCCACCCCCTCCTCCGGCGTTCGCAACAATTTCAATTTCAATGCGCCTGACAGCGCCAGTCCGTCATCAGGCGCTCCACTCGCCCTCCTCGATACCTCCCCTGCTTCTAGCAGAGCAACTCGAATCAGCGGCGGAGACAACGTGGCTGGCTGATGACGATGATAAGGACGATGACGACAATCAGAGGCAAACAAACAAGTTAATGTTCCAAGGGGGAGGTGTACTACACTCAAAAAAAAAAACAAAAACAAAAAAAAGGGCTCCGAAATACTAAAGCTGTTCTTTGAAAAATCCAGAATTTTGTTTGATTAATTACTAAACTCAATAATTTAAATAAGTTTATCTCTTCATATGAATAATAAACATCATAAATAAATCCTCTTATTAAGATTACGTTTTAATGTCATTCCTATAATAATTATGCCATTATTAAACTCATTAAAAGCTTATTATTATTATTAAAAGCAAATCGAAGATTAAATCATTGAAAGTATCCGTTAAGTTGGTTCTTCAAATTGAATTTAATGCTCAAATAAAGGCAATCCAGTTTTCAAGTTTCTAATCAAAATTTTAAGGGAAATTTTCAAATTGAAAATATATATTTTTAGTTATTAATTTTCTCCCTGAATGAATAAAATAATTTGTTAAGTGCAAGAATTGGCCGCTCATTGTGTACAGTATGTCCTAGAAGCCAAAAGGCTTTTGTCCTAACAAGTGGCCACAATTGAATAAATGAATGCACAAACGAGTGGGCCGCTGACAATGGCCGAATGAATGACAGTGGGTCGCAGCAGCGAACCGAATGCTCCGCTCATTATGCTCCTCGTGTCCAAATCGCAAATTGCAGGACGACCCTCCGAAACCCACCCAATTCCTAGCTCTGCCTCTGGCTCGTGTGCTGCAATTTGCGCTCTTTGTCTGCCGCTCTTGGGGGATATGCAAATAATTGCTTTATGCTCTTGTTAAGTTCGGCCCATTATAAGCCATGCCCCCCCGGCCTCCCAGGACTACCCCTGACACGACTTAATGAGCTTTCATTCGAGTGGCAACTGGCGACCGTGAACTAAGTTAAGTGGATTCCTGCGGCTTGCCAAAAACATAATTGAACATCAATTGCGCCATTTGTTTAGTGTCCTGGCGAACGGAACAGGGATGCATTTAATTGGAATGCAAAATAGTTTGGTAAAAATAGTGCAAAGCGAATAAGACACAAAATGTATTTTACTCCTTACCTTCCCATTGGTAGAACATCGAATTTTATGTAAATGATTTCCACTATTTTCCCGCTCTTTATTGACAATGATAGTCGATGTTTTGCTATTATCGCCGCATCTGCTGCGTAGTTGGGGTCACTTAATAGTCTGCACCAGTGCCCCGAATCCGAATCTTACTTAGACCGCAGCACTGTAAGTACACTCCCCCAATTTAGAATTCGATAAGCGGGAAAATCTCCCACGTTCCACTAAGGAACCCAACGAAACCAAATCAACAATTATACAGCGAATTAAGTCAACGCCAGTCGGGTCGACTGGGAGTCGGAAAAGTTTGAACGCTTCTCCCGGGCTGGCTCATTAGGCATTCAAGAAGCGTCGGACAAAGCCATTGATAAAACCCTGCCCCGAAACCAAGGGTCTCCGGGGCTAGAGACCGTTGCTAAACAAAACAATTTACGTATAAATTAATTTACTTTCATTAATTAGTTGGGGCATTAGGCGATGGAGCCACCTTGCCGGGGTGACAGTGTGGAAATTGAAATGTAAAAGTTTTCGTTTCGCTTTTTGTTCTTTCGGTTGCTCATTTTGGGAGAAAAGGAGAAATTTGCATAGCAATTCAACAATCATCCCGGAGTTTTAGTAGGAAAAGAAAGATTGTTTTCTATTATTTGCATGGCAAATTAAAAGTTAAAAGAGAAACTAACACTTGCTTACATTTTTTGGGTCATGACATTGGAAAGTTTATTTTGAAACCGTGTTGGTTTAGAATATTAAATTAACCCTCTTCAAGATTTATAGAACTTACAAAATATGAAAGACAAATATACATACAAATAACACATTTTACTTAATAAACGAGGGAAGGAGAAGAAGAACATGGCACATTGGTTACCCTTAAAAACGAACGATGGATAATAATTCTGTAATCAAAATTTAAGTTTATTTGATCGACTTGAGATCCCGCCTTTGATGATTTGGGGAATCAAAAATCGTTGGCGCACACTGCAACCAGATCTGTCACGGCTTTCGTTGAGAAAACTAACCCTGGACTAGACCATCAACCCATAAAATGCTGATGTGTGTAAACTATAAAAATTTTGTTTGCTCACAGCCTAGGGGCAGGGAAAACTATTGTCCGATCAAGAACCCAAGCGCATGCGCCATAGAAACAGAGTAAAATGCATTCAAAATGCACATAAATTAAATTGAAATGGAAATGAAATAAAGGAAAGGTTGGGTCACTAAAAACCTTCAGCATTTATGCACTAAAAAATCCGTAGGTGTTGCCATTGTCACAGTCCCTCCGCCATTGGTGGGTGATAAACCGAACGCAGCCGACATTAGAGAGCCCCAATAAAAGCCTGTTCAACATACAAACATATGTATGTTTCTAAGATCAAATTTATAATTTCATTAAAATTTCTCTGCAACGGCGCCAGTCTTCGTGGGTATACAAAGGCTGAAATATCTATGGTACAATTAATACTGATATTGCCGCACAAATAGTGGTAATTTTGAAGCCATAAACTCGGCTATATAAAATATTGCGAATTGTCGACAAACTCAGCGGAGATTTCCTTGGTCGTTAAATTTTGCTCTTTAATCTTTGCGTTGCAAGCAATATATTTTTTGTGATGCACTTTATAGCTAGTTAATAGAAAGCCATCAAAATATTTGCAATTTCCAACAAGACTTTTGAAAATAAAACTTATAATAATGTCGGTCTTTGGTTTATAGCCTTGAAGTAGAAATATATAGCAAACCTTAAAGACTGGCTTCCCTTTATAAAATAAAAGCGCCAAAATTAACACAAACTATATCATTTAATGCTATTTTTTTTTCATAATTTTAAATTAAGCCGAATTAAGTTGGGAGACAGAAGAACGGAGAGCTGAAGACCGATTCGAATGCCACAAAGAAATCAAATTTATAACCCAACAACAACAGCAACAACGGCCACTGAGAAGGGACACAGAAAATCGTGTAAGAGAAATGAAAAGTTGAAAACCTATAAAAATTTAAATTGATTGTTCAATTAATCTTCACAAAACTTGACATCAACAGGCCAAGTCTGTTTGTTTTTTATTTTTAAAAGAGGGATAAGCATGTATTATAAAATACTTGAAAATATGCTTAGCTAAAGATGCGTTCTTGACGCATTTTACTGAATCTATTGCGATCGGCAATATTAACAATATATGAAAAAATAAAAAAAAGACACCACACAAATCCATGGTTATAAACACCACAATCAATACCTGCTGCACAATGCAACGCGGATAAAGAATCCCGCCAATAACAAAGGGCTTAAGACAAGTTACATAAAACCAGTTACATAAAAGAACCCAAAACGGGAAGAAGCCGAAGGAGGGGTCCATAAAGAAAGCCCCCTCCGCACCTCTCGGCCAGACAATGCAATAATATTTTTCATATTTTTCCCAGTCTCTCCTCGCTTTTGTGCCTTGGTTGTTAACCTACAGTCACTTAATGTCTCATAATTTCGACTTCATATATTTATGCAAGTGTGTGTGTGCGAGGGGATCGCAGGATGGAGCTGCAACGGTACCTAGCTCGACCTTCCCAACTTGTCATATATGATTTCTTCTTCGTCTTTTAATTGCTAATAGGTATTTTGATCGCTGCGATCGGGCGAGGGCTCAGTTGGTTAATCAATACGAAGATGCCGCCAGAGCGGAGCGCGTCAAATGAAAACCGATCCCGATCACGATCCCGATCCTTGGCGTTCGTTTAACGACCGATCGATATCCCCACTCCGCTCGCGCGATCCGCCGATCTCCTGGCCCGGCAATCGTCAGTTAATTTTCATGTCTGAGTTTCGGTTCCATCTGGAATGGAGTCTCTTTGGGGCTTCTTTTACGGCTGCCTCCGCTTGCGGCGTCATTAACATTTTCGAGATTTAATCATCAAACATGGCGCGGCGTCCCATCTTCAGCACAGCTCAGCTCAGCTCATCTCGGCTTGGATCAGTTCGGATCGGATGGGATCGGTTGGTGGTAATGATGGCATGTTCTGTCTCTTGTTTAGCTGCTTGTCGTACATGCGCTTTTATCGGCATTTAAAATATATCTATAAACGGCTGTGGGAGAGCGGCAGGGCGTCCAGGAGCGGGAGATTCCATCAAGTTGAGGCGGCGAGGTGCACATGGGCCTAGAACAGTTCGGTGGCAGTCCGAAAGTTGGTAATCGGATATATCCTGATCGTAAATGTCTCGTAGATTGAATTATTCCATAAAGAGGCAAGAAGTTGTAATTATTAAAAATCTGCTTAAGGTCTTAGATGGAAATTGAGGCAAGGTAAACTAACTCCATTATAACAACATTATCATAAGTAATTAAAAATAAAAAAACGTGAAGCCAGCGACAAGCAATATACCCTGTCTTATAATATTATCAAATACATTGTATTATATTGACTCAATATTGATATTTTTAAAAACCTGCTATAAATACTCCTAACTTGATATGTATTATACAATTCTTCAGAACATCCTACCATATAAGTACATAAATTTATGAGCCACTCCAGCATTAGTTAGTAATTTCCTTAATTTACGTCCCGGTCCGTACCGATCCTAGGCATCGAAACCGAGCGGATTCATGGCTTGCGAAAGTCCTGGAAGACCATTTTGGGGCCGTTGGATACCAGGGACTCACAGTACCGATGACCAGACCGTGTAATAGAAAGGAGCATTTATATGAATATAATATGAATTTAACTTTAGTTGTCCCCAAAGAAGTTAAAGTCAGTTAAATGGCGCCTTTCCTGCTTCCTCATCTATTCTTTGTGGAAGCCCGGAGTAAGCCCTGCACGAGAATACAGCATTTTCATTGATTTCAATTTGCCTGCGTTGCGACGCCATATTTCAATTTCTGACCGACACACAATTTACAAGCCATAGCATGTGTCTCCAGCTCTCCCTGGGCCCCAGCCACCCATCTTGCTCTCATGCGCCGTATGGCCCTCCCTTTCATGTGCAGGGCCAGGCTGGCAGGGATCGGGGGACGGGGCGAGATGGTGGAGGACATTGGACAGACAGCTTAATTGATGAACAAAGGCGTTTGGGCCAAAAGTTGTACGTTTGTTTAAGAGATAGCCCTGCGACGCGTCTGGGTTCTGGACAGTCTTTTTGCCGAGCTCCGAAGTCGAGGACTTGCAGAAGTCGTACAAAATATTTAACACCCGCTGAGCGTATTTATGGGAGAATGAACCTGTGTGTCCTACTCCTCCTCATCATCAGCGTCGTCCTCTCCTTCCCTTTAGCAAGCTCCCCAGTCCCCCCAATGCGCCGCCTCAACGTCATCGTCCATTTTGTCTTAGACGGGGGCCAATGTGTGTGCGAGAGATGGGAATGGTGGCTCCTCACAGGAGCGTTCTGAGGCATTCCGAGGCAACAAATGGAATTCAAACTGCATAGGAGCGAATTTCTTATGATTTTTTATGGGTAAATATTTTTTGAGTGGTATTCAAAATATATACATTTATTCTAAGGAAAGATATGAACAATTTTTTTAAAAATTTAAACACCCAATAATAAAATCCTGGTAAGGTTTATGTTTATATTTATGTTATTCCTTAAAATGTATAAATTATTTTATCAATGCAGATTTTATTACTAATACATTCGAGTTAGAATTGCTTCGGCAGAATCCTGGCAAAGAAATTGTCTTCTTTTAATCCATTGAATAAATATTTATTTGTTTTTGCTTGAAGTATAATAAACCAAATGCACTTGTTCAATACTTTTTCTATATTTTCTAAACCAAAGCAAACATGGCCCCAAAACCGCTCCTGATTCCCCACATCCTTGTCGAAGCTCCTCGATGTGTATATCCCTCCCTCTTTAGTCGCATGTGCATCTATCTCTCTCTTTTCCACTACTGCAAGATTTGCAATTCCAATTGGCGCGACGTCTGTGTCTACGTCCAGATCTGCTCCTGCTCCTGCTCCTGCTCCTGCTCCTGCTCCTGCTCCTGCTCCTGCGTCTGATGATTAGTTGTAGTCCGTACGTCTTCGTTCTTCGCTGCCTTCTTGGCTCCCTTCATTCTCTACGGCCATCTAGCCCTCTCCGTCTAGTCTGCAGTGGGGCTTTCTATGGCCACGTTTAACCTTCTTTTTATTGCACACACGATGCAATTATTTGTTTTATTAACTGTTGAACATGTTTTCTCCGCGCACATTGCACCATGTTTTCCCACTGATATATAAGTCGCTTCCAAATTGTAAATTGCAAATTTTATTAATTTCTGTCCATGGGAAACTTGTTCCTCAGCGATCAGACTCCGTGTGGGTTCGCATCGATTTGGCTTGGTTTGGGCTTGGCTTTGAATCCGTCCTCTGTCCCAGGTTTTCTGCTATGTCGGCAATTAAGCTTTTAGGGTTCTTGTGTTTTGGAAGCAAATAGACGGTAATTGTTGGAGGATCGGAAGCTTCCCATGGCCTCCTCGGTGTTTATAAGATTTGATTTCTAAGCTAAATAACATTCATTTAATGTTTAGTTTAGATTAAACTGAATTCGATATAATTAATTAATGCATTTAGTTATTTTATAAACGCCATGTTTTATTTCTAAGCCATTTTATAAACTTCAAAACAGAAGAAAACCTCGTAAAAATATGAAAATATATTCAAGTTCCCACTGAAATATATATAGTATATGTTACATAACATTCGCAGGCAGAGGAAGTTGTGATTTTTCATTAGTTAAGCCTGAATCAGGTTGATTTGCATAGAAAGCCAAACCATAAAATTAATTTTCCCACCCCAATCAGTGGACGACAGAGGAGCGAGCGAAGGGGAAGTGGGCGGGCAAGTCAACTACTACATTAACATGAACTGGGGTCGAAGATTAATCAGTTAAGCAAACATAATAAAAGGCTAAGCGCTATTTTGCGACATTTTGATAAATATCGAATCAAAATAATGCGTCAAAATAATTAATCACGATTAACCAGGGGCCAGGGGAGTGGACGGGGGCTTAGCCGGCGTTAATGATCGATAAATGAGACAGCGGGGGTGAGCAGGAGAACAAGTGTTTGCCATCACACGCCATTCTCGAATTAGTGGGCGCCCTACGCAAGGAGTGACCGTGACCCCTCTCACCCCCTCACAAGTCACCCCCATCATCATGACGCCGCGCCAGAAAATGTCACATAATCGGAAAAATCAAATGCAAATGTAATAAATCCGTGTGAAAAAAGGGCGGCTCCGGGGCCACCCCCCGATTTGTATTTATTTACTTTGTGACTTTCGACGCATAATTTAACATCCTGCCAAGCGGAATCCAGCCGAAGTCAATTTATATTCAAAGCCTTTCCTCCTGCTTCCATGTGTGGGAACTTAGTCATGTGGTCTGGGCATCGGTCGGGATGTCAGTGGGATATATTTTGAACTTTAAACTTTCCAATAACTATTTTTCTAAACTTTACCGAATTTTTATTTAATTTCAATTAAATCGTTCGTGTGGTTGTTCGATGAATAGATTTCACGCCCCTCATTTAATAAGACAAAGATTTTATTACATTTAAATCTATATTTATCCACTATAACTTTATTTAGCTTTATTATACAGATATCTCAAGCATATAAAATAATATATATGATTATATACCTAACCTTCTGAATAAATATATAATGCCTCACCTATAAAATTATAAAATGCAGATAAATTTAATACATAAATTACCTCCTTTTATTGCTTTTTATTGCCTTAAGTAACCTTTTTTTTATATACTTTAAAAATAATACGAAACAGGTGACAGATTGCTTAATGGAATTTTAAAATAATTTAATAAACACAATCAATAAGCCCATCTTTAACTTTTAACGAATTTAAAGTCAACCCTCTCACTCTCCCTCCCTCACCGTCCCCTCCTCCTGTAGCGGTCTTGTTTGTTTATGTTAAATTTAATCAAAATCGGTGTTAAGCGGCGATCGTTCAAACACGGCCCAAGGGTGACATTAGATGTTAGCACGTGCAACAAGCCGCAAGCAAGGCCGTCCCGTTGGGTGGGTGGGGGCAGGGGTGGTTGTATTGCCAGCCGCCTTGGCCACAACCCTTAATTGCGCGTGTAATCAGTTGGCCGAAAGGGGGTTGGCTACCGACGCGCGGGGGAAAAGCGAGAGTCTAATTCCCTGTAAATGCAACTAAACAGCTTGTGCGACGCTTTCGGGTAAAAAGAGTGTCGGGGGAATTGACTTTGGGCGATGTAAGTGGCGTTGATGATGTGATTCCAATGTGATTTGATTAGATTGCATTCCATTAGCGAAAGATGGATGAAGCATATGTAAGTATGATGTAAGTTCGGTAAATTCAGCTGCCGTTATAACCTTCTTCCTTGTAGGGTGCTGAATATTGTAAAATACATACTGCATAAAAATAGATGAAATCCCCTTAGTGCTATAATAAATGTCATTAAATACTAATTGTTCACCTTCGTTTTAGCTTTATCATTTGGGTGTATCTAACATTAAGTATCTGAATAGAACTGCAGATACATAAATATAGTAAACCTGTTAATAATCGTTAAATTTATGTGGTTTTTATTTTACCATTTTATAATTCAGTTTTTCTTATATTATACTACCTAAACCTAAATAGAACTAAGTAAATTCTTAAACTTCAAATGGTTCACAATTAATTTAGAAATAATTAATTAAATATCTCCCTTAATATAATAGAAAAATTGCCTTCATCTGGAAAAATATGTTACAGCGATGGATTTGGCAAAACATTATAAAATATTCCAAAAGGTGTGTGTTGCAATCACATTATTATAATGAGGAATTCATGTTGTTTTTCTATAATTAAAACCCACAAATACACACATAGTATATTAAAAGTCTTATTTAAATTATATATATATAAATAAAAATAGCATTAAAAAAAACTAGAAACTTTGGGTTCTTGCAATTTAATTCAGATATTCTATCAACCCTTGAATTCTGCTCACACATTTATATCTGTTTTGATTTTTTATACCTTTTTCTAAAATTATTAGTCAACATTTTCCAATACAGTGATAAGTCATTTCGTATAAAATACATTCTTGATTCAGCTTCAGTAATAAATATTTATGGTAAATTTATAGTAATAAATTATTTATATATACTTTTAATCAAAAATAAATTATTTAACCCTTGAGGTAAATATATAAAAATTTGTGTGTCATTGAAAAGACTAAGGAGAAACATAATTTTAAATAATTAAATTTTAATTAAAAATAAAAAATTCGAGACACATATTTAGGTCAGGTCGTCTTTTCTCGATTCTACAAAACATGACAATTGTCATAAAAATAATACGAAAATAAATAAATAATACAAAATTTAATTATTTACTCATCCAGTTTAATTGGCAAATAATAAATTCATTTTTCCTGTTAATTTATCAATTAAGCTAATGAAATTAAATGTATTAAAACATAATATTGCCTCCTTATTATTCATATTTGCACTACATTCAAAAATTTCACTTTCAAGGCATCTTTTAGGGATTTTATAATTAATAATTCGATTTCGTTCAGTGGCGCAAATTTACGCCACAACGAGATTTTTATTCGTTCAGTTCACGATTCTCCAAAACATGAAAATGGTTCAAGTCTGTGCTGTTTTGGTGTTCCCACAATTTCTAAAATTTAACAATTTTTTCTCTACAGTTGGTTGAAATAACATTTTTTTATACAGATGGTTGAAATTTAGTTAAAAAAAAAATTAAAAATATAAATACATATCAAAATATATAATATATATAAAAAGATTTCCTACTTGCATTAAAATTAAAACCCGTAGAATATTATATTATTACTAACAATTATTACCTAATGAGGAATTTAGAGGAAAAGTAAACATATATTTAAAATAAAGCAAATCTATTTGGATACATAGAAAGCGGTATTCTGAGGATGAATGAATAACAGTCATTTTAATTTTATAAATATTTTAAATATTTTACTAGCTATTTGGCATTTTCCGGCAAATGATGCGGGCATACATCTTGTTTACAATATTGTTAAAATGCCGAATTAAATATGAACAGGAAAATAAAAACTACTATTGCTATATCCTATATCCTGATAAAGGAAGAGCTAAGGGAAACAAACTTCTGTGATGTTTTTGAAAATTTAACGGATATGCTAAATACACTTTTCTAGTATATTGTTTTCATGTCAGGATACCGACGATTAAAACGATTTCACGCCTTTTCTGGGATTTTCAATATTTAAAGTAAACTAAACTGGCAACACTGCAGCGGTTCACAGCTGTATATTGCAAATTTCGGCAAAAATCGAAAAATAAATGCAATAATGCAACGGGTAAGATTGGAATTGCACCACATGCATAGATACGGCTTTACTTAATCTTCGTCTGTGATTTTCAGGGAATCGACTCATACTTTAAGCCGCAGCCCAGCAAAGCGAAAAAGGCAGAAGACGGGAACGGCGAGACGCCAACAAAGGCGCCAAAACGCCGTAAGCCTCTTGTAATATCCAGTGACGAGGATGAGGTGGCCGCCATTCCCCAGGAATCCAAGAAACGCAAGACCTCCAAGGTGATATCTAGCGATGATGAAGTGGTGTCGGCAACTCCAGAGCCAGATAATAAAAAGATTAAAAGTGGCAAAAAACCGGCCTTGTCAAGGCTGAAGAAGCACGTGGATCCTTCGGAACTCTTTGGTGGAGAAACCAAGCGGGTGGTGGTGCCGAAGCCAAAGAGCAAGGCGGTTCTGGAGTTTGAAAATGAGGATATCGACAAGAGTCTCATGGAAGTGGACTTGGAAGAGAGTTTAAGGGTCGAGGAGGAGGTGGAAACCGTTCCTAATACCGAAAAGAAATCTACTTCCGAGAAAAAACCCAAAATAAGCAGTCCGGAATCTGCCAAACCGAAGGCTGCTAAGCCAAAAGCCGCCACTCCGCGGTCAAAAAAAGAGAAGCCTCCGGTGGATCTGGAGACCAGTGTTTTAACGGACGAAGAACGCCACGAACGAAAACGCATGACTGCCGTGCTCTACCAGAAATACAAGAATCGCAGCAGTTGCTTGAATCCGGGCAGCAAGGAAATTCCGAAGGGATCGCCAAACTGCCTCAGTGGTCTGACCTTCGTGGTCACCGGAGTCCTCGAGTCCATGGAGCGCGAGGAGGCTGAATCCGTGATTAAGGAGTACGGCGGCAAAGTGATGACGGTGGTGGGCAAAAAGCTCAAGTATCTGGTCGTAGGCGAAGAAGCAGGACCCAAGAAATTGGCAGTTGCTGAAGAGCTCAACATACCCATTCTCAGCGAAGATGGATTATTCGACCTAATCAGGGAAAAGTCAGGCCTATCGAAGCCGGTTAAGGAGGAAAAACTGAGCCCCAAGGAGAAGCTGAAAACCGACGAGAATATTGTCGTCAGCAAGTCAAAAATTAAAGAGGAAAAACACGATTCAAAATCCAGAGTAAAGGAAGAAAAGAGTGCCAACAAACATAAAATCAAGGAGGAGCCCCTAACTTCTCCCGTGGCCAAGAAGGCAAAGCACGATGGAGAAGCAGTGCCGGCCGTCACCCTCAAGGTGAAGAAGGAGCCAAGCTCTCAGACTCCGGTGATGAAAGCTACCGAACCCAAGAAGCTGGATGAGGCCAGCGTGGCATGGGTTGACAAACACAAGCCCACGAACATAAAAGAAATTGTGGGGCAGGCAGGAGCCGCCAGCAATGTGACCAAGTAAGTGATAATTATGATAAAAATACACATGTTTGCTCACCTCAACTCTTTTTAGGCTTATGAATTGGCTGACCAAATGGTATGTTAACCATGACGGGAAGAACAAACCGCAACGACCTAATCCGTGGGCAAAGAATGATGATGGCAGCTTCTACAAGGCGGCCCTGCTATCAGGACCGCCAGGAATCGGGAAGACCACGACAGCCACTTTGGTGGCCAAGGAATTAGGATTCGATGCCGTGGAGTTTAATGCCTCGGACACGCGTAGCAAACGTCTGCTCAAGGACGAAGTATCCACCCTTCTGAGCAATAAATCTCTTTCGGGCTACTTCAGCGGCCAGGGGCAGGCTGTGTCCCGGAAGCATGTGCTTATCATGGACGAGGTGGATGGAATGGCCGGCAACGAGGACCGCGGTGGCATGCAGGAGCTTATTGCACTGATCAAGGACAGCTCGATTCCTATAATATGCATGTGTAATGATCGCACTCATCCTAAGATCCGATCGTTGGTCAATTACTGCTATGACCTGCGGTTCCAGAGACCGCGACTCGAACAAATTAAGGGAAAAATCATGAGCATTTGCTTCAAAGAAAAGGTGAAAATATCGCCCGCCAAGGTGGAGGAGATTATATCTGCCACCAACAATGATATCCGCCAGTCAATCAATCATATTGCTCTACTTAGTGCCAAGGAGGACACATCCGGCAAACCCGGTGAGTATGTGGCCAGCAAGGATCTTAAGCTGGGTCCTTGGGAGGTGGTGCGCAAAGTATTCACGGCCGAGGAGCACAAGCGCATGAGCCTTGCCGACAAGTCCGACCTCTTCTTCCACGACTACAGCCTGGCCCCGCTCTTTGTGCAGCAGAACTACCTTCAAGTGACACCGCAGGGCAACGCGTAAGTTGAATCTAAAAAAATATACATTACGTATTCTTACCATCCTGTTTTAATCACAGAAAGGATCTGCTGGCTAAGGTCGCGGCTACGGCGGATGCTCTTAGCCTGGGCGATCTAATCGATAAGCGTATACGTGCGAACTCTGCTTGGAGCCTGTTGCCTACTCAGGCTTTCTTTAGTTCAGTGCTGCCTGGTGAGCACATGAGCGGCCACTTCACTGGGCAAATCAACTTTCCCGGCTGGCTAGGAAAGAATTCTAGGTCGGGAAAACGGGCCAGACTCGCTCAGGAACTCCATGATCATACTAGGGTGTGCACCTCGGGCTCTAGATTATCGGTGCGGCTTGATTACGCTCCATTCTTGCTGAATAATATTTGCCGACCTCTGGCGAAGGAGGGGCAAGAAGGTGTGCCGGCTGCGATCGAAGTCATGAAGGATTACCATCTACTGCGCGAGGATCTCGACTCGCTGGTCGAGTTGACTTCGTGGCCGGGTAAGAAATCGCCCCTGGATGCCGTGGATGGTAGAGTAAAGGCCGCTCTGACGCGAACGTACAACAAGGAAGTGATGGCCTACTCCTATTCCGCACAAGCTGGAATTAAGAAGAAAAAAGCCGAGGCTGCTGGTGGGGGCGATGAGGACTACCTGGGTGCAGATGATGGAGAGGAAGAGGGCGCCGGAGCTAGAGCCGATTCGGAGGACGATGAGGATAAGGATAACCTGGAACTAGATGGTCTTATAAAGACTAAAAAGAAATCCACGGCAGCCAGCACTTCGAAAGCTGCTGGTGGTTCCAAAAAGGCAGCATCCACCACAGCTTCGAAGTCGAGGGCAAAGGCTAAAAAGTAAAGACACTAAAACACATTCTTTAAATTATTTCATTTATTATTGCTCCACCACTAATCTCTCCAAAGAGGAAAAAATGTTGAAAATTTAAATCTATATTGTTAAACTTTTATATAAATACTCAAATACATTAAGTGCTTGCCATTTTGAAGAAATACGACACATTATCATCATTCCCAAATTTGTAAAAAAGTGCACTATTCTTAAATAATGAATTGGAAATAAAGAGTAATATAATAATTGAACATTTACATTTCTTATCATAGTTTCATTTATACCCTTGCAGGGCATTATAATTTCGATTTATACATTTGAAGAGCTAAGCTTAGTAAGCTCAGCTTAGTATGATATGTGCTAAAAATAGATTAAGCACAATATCAATACAGAGTCTGTAACTACATATTATGTTATGTTAAGCCACTGTTAAATTAGTAATTTCTGTAATTGCTATGGAAAATCTTAGAGCTTCTGGGTGAGAGGAAAGGGAGGGAAGAGCGCGATGAATTTGTGTTAGTGGGTTTTATGTTAGTGGGTTTATGTTAGTGGGTTCAATTTTAAGGTTGTTCGAACAACTAAAAGCAAATATTAAGAATAATATGAAAGAAAAATTTAAAAAAAAGTAAAATTCATAAAAAAATAAATAAAAAATGCTAAATTGTAAAATCGGCTGTGCGGGGGTTCGAACCCGTGAGCTCTTGATCGAAGGCTCGTTAGTCAGACCGGCTAGCCATCGCAGGCACTCAAAGTGCCTCGTCGATTTATACGTTTAAAGAGCTAAGCTTAGTAAGCGCAGATTAGTATGACATGTGCTAAAAATAGATTAAGCACAATATCAATGTAAACTTTTGGGCTACATTGTCTGTAACTTCAAATGAATGTTAAGCAACTGTTAAATTAGTCATTTCTGTAATTTCTATATAAAATCTTACAGCTTCTGGGTGAGAGGAAAGGGAGGAAAAGAGCGCGATGGATTTGTGTTAGTGGGTTTTATGTTACCGGGTTCAAATTTAAGGTTGTTTAAAAAACTAAAATCAAAAATTTAGTATACTATTAAGGAAAAATGAAAAAAAGGAAAATTCATAAAAAATAATAATAAAAAAAAAACTATATTGTAAAATCGGATGTGCATGGGTTCGAACCCGCGACTACTCAATCGAAGCCTTTATGTTAACAGCGCCCTATCGCATTCCATAGCCATAACATAGATATTTAAAAATATTTAAAATTAGTATTAATTTAAACAACTCAAAGCCAAAATGAAGTAAGGTTTAAAAAAAAAATAAATAAAAAAAATGGTAATTCATAAAAAAAAATAATAAAAAACGATATTTAAAATCGGCTGGGCGTTTGAACCAGCGACTACTCAGTCGAAGCCTTATGTTAACAGCGCTCTGTCGCATTCCATAGCCATAACATAGATATTTAAATATATTTAAAATTGGTATTAATTTAAACAACTCAAAGCCAAAATGAAGTAAGGTTCTAAAAAAATAAATAAAAATAAATTAATTCATAAAAAAATAATAAATAAAAACGATATTTAAAATCGGCTGTGCGTGGGTTTGAACCAGCAACTACTCAGTCGATGCCTTATGTTAACAGCGCTCTATCGCATTCCATAGCCATAACATAGATATTTAAATATATTTAAAATTAGTATTAATTTAAACAATTCAAAGCCAAAATGAAGTAAGGTTCTAAAAAAATAAATAAAAATAAATTAATTTATAAAAAAATAATAAATAAAAACGATATTTAAAATCGGCTGTGCGTGGGTTTGAACCAGCAACTACTCAGTCGAAGCCTTATGTTAACAGCGCTCTGTCGCATTCCATAGCCATAACATAGATATTTAAATATATTTAAAATTAGTATTAATTTAAACAATTCAAAGCCAAAATGAAGTAAGGTTCTAAAAAAATAAATAAAAATAAATTAATTTATAAAAAAATAATAAATAAAAACGATATTTAAA